>CM076578.1:1681379782-1681597080 GCA_034641835.2 Pinus albicaulis
CTTTGTTCCAAAAAGTGTTTAAGACTATCATGATCAGTTTTTACCTTGAAGTGTCTTCCCATTAGGTAAGGTCTCCATTTATTTAGTGCATGTAGTATTGCCAACATTTCCTTCTCATAAATAGCCTTTTGTAAATAATTTCCTTTGATTGAATGACTTTCAAAAGCAATGGGTCTTCTTTCTTGCATTAAAACAACACCAATTCCATTTCCCGAGGCATCACATTCCACAATAAAGGTTTTTGTGAAGTCTGGCGTAGCTAAGGCTGGTGCTAGGCACATTGCCTCTTTAAGATGTTCAAAGGCCTTAGTTGCTTCAGGAGTCCATGAAAATGCATCTTTCTTCAATAATGTTGTTAGAGGTGCTGCTATTCTCCCATAATTCTTAACAAACTTGCGGTAATACCCTGTTAACCCGAGAAATCCTCGCAACTGCTTTATGGTTGTGGGGACTTTCCATTCCTTAATGGCTTTAATTTTGTTAGGGTCTACCTTAAAACCCTCGTGAGATACAATATGACCCAGATATTCCACCTCTTGTACTCCAAAGAAACATTTGGATGTTTTTGCATATAATTGTTTCTCCTGCAATAGTTTGAGCACCCTGTCAACATGTTGAACATGATCCTTCCAAGACCTACTGTAGATTAGTATATCATCAAAAAATACTAGCACAAATTTTCTAAAGAAGGGTTTGAAAATGTAATTCATCAACCCTTGAAATGTAGAAGGTGCATTGGTAAGGCCAAAAGGCATGACCAAAAATTCATAATGACCCTCATGAGTTCGAAATGCTGTTTTTGGAATATCTTCAGTCTTCATTCTAATTTGATGATATCCTGAACGAAGATCCAACTTGGTAAAATAAATTGCTCCATGGAATTCATCCAATAATTCATCAATCACAGGAATGGGAAATTTATCTTTAATGGTGAGCTTATTGAGCTCCCTATAATCCGGACACATTCGCCATGATCCATCCTTCTTGTGTACCAATACTACAGGAGCAGAGTAAGAACTTTGACTAGGTTGAATTATACCCGCCTCTAACATTTCTGCAATCATACGTTCAATTTCGCTCTTTTGGAAGTAAGGATATCTATAAGGCCTGATGTTTGGAGGAACACTTCCTGGAATCAAATGAATAGCACGATCATGATCACGAATAGGTGGGAGTCCTTTGGGAGTTTCAAACACCTTGGAATGATTGTCCAAGACTTGTTGGAGATCTGCAGAAATAGATGATTTTGATGTCGGAACTTCTAGTGAGCATAATTGTGCAATTACGCCTCGTTGTTCTTTCTTTAGAAGCTTTTTCATGACATTAGAGCGTATTATCCTTCCTGGCTTCCCTTCAATACCTCGTAATTCGACTTCCTTTCCTTCTGAAAAAAATTTCTTGAAAATTTCTTGAAAATTAAAAGCTACCGTCCCCAAAGATTGTAACCATTGTACTCCTAGTACAACATCAACACCTCCCATAGGAATGGAAAGCATTGGAATATTCAATACATATTCCCCCATGGTTAGCTTGATATTATGGCATTTTCCAGAGCAATTTATAGTTCCTCCATTTGCAACCATTACTTGACATTTTGGTGCTGGGTATAGGAAACAATTTAATTCCTTGGCTACCTTACAATGAATAAAATTATGGGTGCTACCTGAATCAATCAACACTATTACCTTTTTCTTCTTGATATGTCCTTCTATCTTGAGAGTTTGAGGAATGGTAATTCCTGCCAATGCATTACACGATATGGTCGGACTCATTTCTTCCTCTTCTAGGGCTGGTTCCTGGTGTATATCCTCTTCTTGTTCATTTTCTTCTTCCTCTTCACAATCTATGTAAAATAATTTCTTCTCAGCACACTTATGACTTTTAGTGTATTTGCTATCACAACTGTAGCAAAGCCCTTTTGCTCTTTTTTCTTCCAATTGTTGTGGTGTCAACCTTGTAGGTTGTGGAAATCTAGGAGTAGCAACACTTCCCTCTTTATAGAAGTGAGTGGTAGGCTTCCTTGTCGCCATAATTTTACATTCAATTTTCTTGCCAACCTGAATGCCTTCTCCAATGAATCAGGTTCCAAAACGTGAACTTCATGTTGGATGTTATCCTTTAAAGTACCTATGAAGAGATCAATCCTGTGTTCCTATGGAATATCAGTTACCCTTATATTCAATTTTTGGAAGTCCTCAATGTGCTCGCCCATTAAACCCTTTTGTTTGAGATTTATCAATTGGCTAAAGAAGGTGTTGCTCTTTGTATCCTCATAATGTGCTATCATTTCCTCCGTAAAAATTGACCAAGTGACAATTTTTTACGGGAGCAAAGCCATCGATACCATACAAATGTATTTTTTTCTAAATGTAAAGTTGCAATGCGTACCTTTTGTGTGTTTTGCACATTATTGAGATCAAAATATTGCTCCATCTGTAGTATCCATGTTACGAGATCCTTGACATCAAACTTCCTCATATCCATATTTGGAATATGGTGGTTCTTCAATCCAACATTAGAGTTTATGAAATCACTATTAACATTTATTTTGTTCTCATCATGAGTTTCCTCTACTATATTTTCGCTGTTAGGAATCATTTCTTGTATCAAATTTGACAAACCTTCCTTCAAACCTTCCATTTCTTCCTTTAAACCTTCCATTTTTTCTTCCATACCATTCTTCAAACCATCTATCGTAGCTTCCATGCCTTTCTTCAAACCATCCATCTTAGCTTCCATGCTTTTCTTCAAAACTTCCATGTCATTTTTTGTTGCTCTTTGCGAGAGCGAATTTTGGTGCACTTGCTCTTGTAATTTTGATAGATCATGTTGCAATTCTTCATCTTCATGAGTCATAGTAGATTAATCTGAGGGCTTAATGGGTGTTGAATTTTTTTTAGGAGGAATTTTAGAACCCAATACTGATATCTATGCTCAATAGGCCTTTGGAATCACTTAAAACTGATTTTCAAACAAGACTTGTGCAATTTGAAAAAAAATACACACATTTTTCTTGATTATGAGGAGCTTGATATTGAAATTGAATTATATCCGTGATTTTGGATCTTCAATATCTGAAATTCGGCCCTGAAATAGCCCTTTGAATCTTCTTTCTAATTCCACAGGTCTGACTTGATTTGGATTCTTGAGGACAAAGGTATGCCCAATCTCCTATGATGACCTAATTATGGACTGGTTAAGTAGAGCGAACTTATGACTTGCCGCGTGTCACTGTTTCCTCCTTCGGCTCTGAAATTGATAAAGCAAAAACTACAGTCTGTGTACTTGCGGCCAATTTTTACAGAATCCCAATCCGATTGTCAGAGAGATATTTATGATGTTTTTCCCACGGTCATCTCTTTGAGATGAAATTCGGGAGCCTGAAACAATGCTAACTTACACAGATCATATCTCCCAAAATATTGTGAACCAATATCTGAAAGTTTTACTGGAGTTTCCTCTGGATTTCAGCTTCGCTCTGTGAAAATTTTAGCTTTTGAACCCTTTTAAATAAAAAATTTATAGCAAAAATTCTGCAATGACCTGATTAGGTGAAATTCAAGAGCCTGCAAAAAGCCCTAACTTCCACAGATCATATCTCTGAAAATATTGCGAACCAAACTTTGAAATTTTGTGATGATGTTCCTCAGGATGTTGGATTCGCACTCTAAACATTTCAGCTTCTGACCTTCGTAGAATAAATGTTATAGCGAAAATTCCACGATGACCTGTTTAGAGCATCGAAACCCTAGAATCCAAAGCTTTGATACCAAATGTTATGAAACTAGCTCCAAAATAGAAGAAAAGAGAAATCAATGCCTTAGAAATAGCCACTTTGAGGGGGAAACCTCCAATACATTAAATAAATGAACCATTCTTGGATGATACAAATGAAAAAACCTCCTCTCTATATATAGGAGTCCATGGGGCCACAATGTAATCATAGTGGGGCCATAATGTAATCCTAGCCGACCTAACAATAATAATGTAAGGGCACAATAATAGCAATTTTGGGGTTACAGGGGTACAATAATAACAATAAGGGGGTTACACTAACAACAATAAGGGACTATACTAATAATATAAGGACCTAACATGCTCCGATCCTTCAAAAAAGTGTTGTCCTCAACGCTTGAGTAGCTCCAAGTGCTTCTGTATAAAATTCTCATCCTCCCATGTAGAATCTTCAGTGGGTAAGTTCTTCCATTTGATGAGATACTATGAAATTGATTGATTTCATACCTATCGAGTTCTTGTTTCCATGGCTGCTTCAGGTTTCAATATGGTTTTTCCTTCCTCATCAAGTTCTAGAAATATTGTTTGAAATGGAAGTTTTTCCCCTATAACCTTTTTTAAACATGAAACATGGAAAACTAGATGCACTCGCAAAGAAGCCGGAAGCTCCAATTTGTATGCCATAGTACCAATCTTCTGCAACACCTTGTAAGGACCATAGTACTTTGGCGATAATTTATTATCCTTCTTAGCTTGCTTGAGGGACATTTGTTTGTATGGTTGTAGCTATAAAAATACCCAGTCTCCCACATCAAAACTTCTCTCACTGCAATGTTGATCTGCCTGTTGTTTCATTCGATTTTGTGCCAAATTTAGGTTATCCTTTAAGAGTTGGAGAACTTCTTGTTGATGCTCGATGTGATCCTCCACTGCTTGAACCCTATAATTTTCCCTTAAAGAAGATGTGATGGATGGTGGATGATATCCATAAAGTGCCATAAATGGGGTCATTTTTGCTGCAGTATGGAAGGAAGTGTTATACCACCATTCAGCAAGAGGTAACCACTTGATCCATTGTGCTTGCCTATCAGATACAAACAACGAAGATATCCTTCCAAACATTTATTTACTATCTCAGTTTGACCATCAGATTGAGGATGATAAGATGAGCTATGAGCTAATTGAGTACCCAAACAAGAAAATAACTCCGTCCAAAAATTTCCAGTAAAATGGGATCTCTGTCACTCACAATAACCCTTGGGTTTCCATGTAGCTTTTGAATTGTGTCCATAAATGTAGTAGCAACTATACTTGCTTTAAATGGATGAGATAATGCACAAAAGTGTGCATACTTGGTAAATCTATCAACTACCACCATGATGACACTCTTTCCTTCGGACTTAGGTAAACCTGTGATAAAATCCATTGAAATCTCCTCCCAACGTTGACTTGGAATGGATAAAGGTTGTAGAAGACCCAAGGTCTTAATTGTCTCAACTTTATTCTGCTGGAAAACCAAACATTCCGCCACAAACTTTTGAATATCAGATTTAAGGCCATCCCAAAAAAATTCTTTCTTCACCCTGTGGTAAGTTTTTAAAAATCCGGAGTGTCCTCCTAAAGGAGAAGTGTGCAATTCCAGAAGAATATTTTGTTTTAGTTGGGAATTCTTACAAAGATATAAGCGATCTTTGTACCATAAGGAATCATTTTCCAACTAAATGTATCAGATGTACTAGGATCTTGCTGCAACTTTTGAATGAGTGTCCATACATCTTTGTCCTTCTTCCATTCATCTCTTGCTTTGGTTATCCAATTTGGTTGGATAATAGAAATGGCACAAAGCAATGCTTCCACCTCTTCATTCTTTCTTGAGAGTGCATCTGCAACAACATTAAGCTTTCCTTTTTTGTAGATTATTTCCAAGTCATAACCCAACATCTTTGTGACCCATTTTTGCTGCTCTTCTGAAGATAGTCTTTGTTCCAAAAAGTGTTTAAGACTATCATGATCAGTTTTTACCTTGAAGAGTCTTCCCATTAGGTAAGTTCGCCATTTCTTTAGTGCATGCAGTATTGCTAACATTTCCTTCTCATAAATAGGTTTCTGTAAATACTTTCCTTTGATTGGACGACTTTCAAAAACAATGGGTCTTCCTTCCTGCATTAAAACTGCACCAATTCCATTTCCTGAGGCATCACATTCCACAATAAAGGTTTTTGTGAAGTCTGGCGTAGCTAAGACCGGTGCTAGGCACATTGCCTCTTTAAGATGTTCAAAGGCCTTAGATGCTTCAGGAGTCCATGAAAATGCATCTTTCTTCAATAATGTTGTTAGAGGTGCTGCTATTCTCCCATAATTCTTAACAAACTTGCGATAATACTCTGTTAACCCGAGAAATCCTCGCAACTGCTTTATGGTTGTGGGGACTTTCCATTCCTTAATGGCTTTAATTTTGTTAGGGTCTACCTTAACACCCTCGTAAGATACAATATGACCCAGATATTCCACCTCTTGTACTCCAAAGAAACATTTGGATGTTTTTGCATATAATTGTTTCTCCTGCAATAGTTTGAGCACCCTGTCAACATGTTCAACATGATCCTTCCAAGACCTGCTATAGATTAGTATATCATCCAAAAATACTAGCACAAATTTTCTAAGGAAGGGTTTGAAAATGGAATTCATCAACCCTTGAAATGTAGAAGGTGCATTGGTAAGGCCAAAGGCATGACCAAAAATTCATAATGACCCTCATGAGTTCGAAATGTTGTTTTTGGAATATCTTCAGTCTTCATTCTAATTTGATGATATCCTGAATGAAGATCCAACTTGGTAAAATAAATTTCTCCATCTAATTCATCCAATAATTCATCGATCACAGGAATGGGAAATTTATCTCTAATGGTGAGCTTATTGAACTCCCTATAATCCGGACACATTCGCCATGATCCATCCTTCTTGTGTACCAATACTACAAGAGCAGAGAAAGAACTTTGAATAGGTTGAATTATACCCGCCTCTAACATTTTTGCAATCATATGTTCAATTTCACTCTTTTGGACATAAGGATATCTATAAGGCCTGATGTTTGGAGGAACACTTCCTGGAATCAAATGAATAGCATGATAATGATCATGAATAGGTGGGAGTCCTTTGGGAGTTTCAAACACCTTGGAATGATTGTCCAAGACTTGTTGGAGATCTGCAGAAATAGATGATTTTGATGTTGGAACTTCTAGTGAGCATAATTGTGCAATTACGTCTCGTTGTTCTTTCTTTAGAAGCTTTGTCATGACATTAGAGCTTATTATCCTTCCTGGCTTCCCCGCAATACCCCGTAATTCGACTTCCTTTCCTTCTGAAAAAAATTTCAAGAAAAGTTCTTGAAAATTAAAAGCTACCGTCCCCAAAGATTGTAAGCATTGTACTCCTAGTACAACATCAGCACCTCCCATAGGAATGGAAAGCATTGGACTAGTCAATACATATTCCCCCATGGTTAGCTTGATATTATGGCATTTTCCAGAGAAATTTATAGTTCCTCCATTTGCAACCATCACTTGACATTCTGGTGCTGGGTATAGAAAACAATTCAATTCCTTGGCTACCTTACAATGAATAAAATTATGGGTACTACCTGAATCAATCAACACTATTACCTTTTTCTTCTTGATATGTCCTTCCATCTTGAGAGTTTGAGGAGTGGTAATTCCTGCCAATGCATTACACGATATGGTCAGACTCATTTCTTCCTCTTCTAGGGCTGGTTCCTGGTGTATATCCTCTTCTTGTTCATTTTCTTCTTCCTCTTCACAATCTATGTAAAATGATTTCTTCTCAGCACACTTATGACCTTTAGTGTATTTTCTATCACAACTGTAGCAAAGCCCTTTTGCTCTTTTTTCTTCCAATTGTTGTGGTGTCAGCCTTGTAGGTTGTGGAAATCTAGGCGTAGAAACACTTCCTTCTTTATAGAATTGAGTGGTAGGCTTCCTTGTCGCCATAATTTTACATTCAACTTTTCTTGCCAACCTGAATGCCTTCTCCAATGAATCAGGTTCCAAAACGCGAACTTCATGTTGGATGTTATCCTTTAAAATGCCTATGAAGAGATCAATCCTGTGTTCCTCTGGAATATCAGTTACCCTTATATTCAATTTTTGGAAGTCCTCAATGTGCTGCCCCACTAAACCCTTTTGTTTGAAATTTATCAATTGGCTAAAGAAGGTGTTGCTCTTTGTATCCTCATAATGTGCTATCATTTCCTCCGTAAAAATTGACCAAGTGACAATTTTTTTACGGGAGCAAAGCCATCGATACCATACAAATGTATTTTGTTCTAAATGTAAAGTTGCAATGCGTACCTTTTGTGTGTTTTGCACGTTATGGAGAACAAAATATTGCTCCATCTGTAGTATCCATGTTACAGGATCCTTGTCATCAAACTTCCTCATATTGATATTTTGAATATGGTGGTTCTTTAATTCAAAATTAGAGTTTATGAAATCACGATTAATATTTATTTTGTTCTCATCATGAGTTCCCTCTACTATATTTTTTCCATTAGGAATCATTTCTTGTATCAACTTTGACAAACCTTCCTTCAAATCTTCCATGTATTCCTTCAAACCTTCCATTTTTTCTTCCATACCATCCATTTTTTCTTCCATACCATTCTTCAAACCATCCATCGTAGCTTCCATGCCTTTCTTCAAACCACCCATCTTAGCTTCCACGCCTTTCTTCAAAACATCCATTTCATTTTTTGTTGCTCTTTGCGAGTGTGAATTTTGGTGCACTTGCTCTTGTAATTTTGATAGATCATGTTGCAATTATTCATCTTCATGAGTCATAGTAAAGTAATTTGAGGGCTTAATGGGTGTTGAATTCTTTTTAGGAGGCATTTTAGAACCCAATACTGATATCTATGCTCAATAGGCCTTTGGAATCACTTAAAACTGTTTTTTCAAACAAGACTTCTGCAGTTTGAAAAAAAATACACACCTTTTTCTTGATTTTGAGGAGTTTGATATTGAAACTGAATTATATATGTGATTTTGGATCTTCAATATCTGAAATTTGGCCCTGAAGTATCCCTCTGAATCTTCTTTCGAATGCCACAGGTTTGACCTGATTTGGATTCTTGAAGACAAAGGTATGCCCAATCTCCTATGATGACCTAATTATGGACTCGTTAAGTAGAGCGAACTTGTACAACTTGCCACGTGTCACTGTTTCCTCCTTCAGCTCTGAAATTGATATAGAAAAAACTAAATTTCGTGTACTTGCGTCCACTTTTTACAAAATCCCAATTCGATGCTCAGAGAGAGATTTATGATGTTTTTTCGCACGGTCATATCTTTGAGATGAAATTCGGGAGCCTGAAACAATGCTAACTTCCACATATCATATCTCCCAAAAATATTGCGAACCAACATCTGAAATTTTTATAGGAGGTTCCTTAGGCTTTCAGTTTCGCTCTATGAAAATTTCAGCTTCTGAACTTGTTGAGGCCTCGAAAATCGCTACAACAACATTAGGGGATAACCACCCGGTCCAGACCTTAATACAACTCCTTTTCCGTTTATGATAGTGGCTCCGACTGGTTTAACTAGGTCCAGTTACATTTTCCCTATCACTACTGGTTTACGATGTATCGTTAACTGCCAATAGACAGGGATATCAGATCACTTCTTCTTGCTGATCGGGCAAGAGAATGACCCTTAAGCTGATTTGGGTTCAGCCAAACCACAAATACGATTTTGCCTCTTTGAAAAGAGGACTTAAAAGAATGCAAAACTTAATCTAAATGCAAACTTATTCTATAATGCAAGCAAAAGAAACTAATCTAAATACTATCTCAATTAGGTAGATTTAAATCTAACCCATCTAAGAGCAAGATAATTAAATGATGAGAATTTAAATATGTCTGGCTTTTAATTAATGTCAAGCTAACGAAGAAATTCAATTAGCTCACATTTGTAAGTACCAAAAGACATTCTATTGAGACCATTTAACTGAAATAATAAATCAACAACACTCCGGAAGAAATTCACAAAAATGATATTGATTGTCAAATAAGTCAAGCCAATAATTAAATAATAATATGTGGAAGAAATTCACAAAACATTACTATTTAATAAATCAATTTTATAAGACAGATTTCTGAGTAATGGTTATTCAGAAATCAAAGTTTAATTCATAAGAGCAGAGATACATAACAATTTGAGACAAATTATCCATATCAATAGAAATGCATAAACATGAATAAAATGAAACAACAATTTTATTAACATAAAAATGAAACTAGAATTTGATACAGAAATGCCAAAAATACCAGTTAATTGAATCCGCTTCTCTGATCCTGGTCTCTAATAGTACTTTACATTACTTGAATTTCTGCTTTCAAAACTAGAGCTGCAGAAATGCAAACTCTGCCCATCATGCATAATTCAAGATATAAAGAAAAAACCCTCATTAATTTTCAGATCTGAAATTTTCTCTCCTCCCCATCTACAACTCTAAATTCCTATTAAAGAAATGCTTTTAGAAGTCTGGAATTGTAGAGGAGAGCCGCCTCTTTTACATTTTGCAATCTGCAATTTATAATATTTCCAAAAGTATTTTGAGAAGAGAGTTTGTTGAAGAAAAATCTTCCTAATCCAATTTTATTTGCTCAAAAATTTCAATCTTTAATTGCTGGAGCTTTCTCATTGATTGAGATATTTTTCTCCATATCCCTTCTACTGTTTTTTCTGCAAAAAGAAATCAAATGAATTAAGATGCAACAATAAAATCAAAATATTATTTCTAGCATTTAGAACAAATCCAATCAAATTCCATTTAAATAAATAAAAAAGAAATTTGATCTTCTTATTGATCCTCATAATGATCTTAATTAACCAAGGATATTATTGATGCACAAATCTACAATTGGAAGAGACTTGGGCAAATGAAAATGAAAAAACAAAACTCAGAAAATGATTTTGTTTTATAAATTCAGAGCTTGATTTTCTGCCTGTTTTTTGACCCAATAAATGACCAAATCTGTTAGTGAAACCTCCTCAGAAATGTTCTCCTCGATTTTCTCTTTCCAATGAGCTATCCTGGGCCTCATTTGGCCAAGTAAAACTCAATTTATGAGCCTCCAAAGTTGATAAGTCAAATCTGATATAAATCTGGAAATTCTGTTGCTGGGCTAAAAAAAAATCAGAATTTTAATTAAAAATATAATCCTAAGTTAGCCTACAATTAACTAATAATTAATTTTTAATTATAGACTAAACTAATTATTTAATAACCAATTTATTAATGAATATTAATCAAACTAACAAATATTATTAACTATTTATAAACAAATTAATCTAATTAATAATAAATTAAATTAAATTAATTATATTTTAAATATTAATTAATTTAATTAATTTAAAATTAAATATTTTAAATATTTAAATCTAAAACTAAACTAATACTAACACTAAGAAATACTAATGTTAATTTTAAAACTAATTTAAAACTACACTAACCTAACTCTTACTAACGTATGAGAATACTAAGTTAAAATTAACTCAAAACTAATATATCACTAACTTACTATAACACTACACCTACTACTAAAACTAACCTACCACTAACATTCCACTTAGACTAACCTACCAACTAACACTACATAACCTTAATATTACACTCAATTTAAAATAACACTTCCTAATATTAACGTTAATACTAACAAATATTAAACTAAGACTAACGTTATATTTCATCGTATCGCATGAAAACAATGAACCTCATCACATCGGGGATGTAACAATTCATCGCATCGCATGAAAACAATGAACCTCATCGCATCGGGGATAATACATGAGTTCATTGCATCACAATAATAGATATGAGTTCATCGCATCGCAATAATAAATATGAGTCTAATCGCATCGCATATAACAAACTCATCACATCGCATCAAATGAAATCATCGCATCGCATAAAATCAAATGAACTCATCACATTGGGATATCCAAAGTGAATCGGAGCTTCTAAACAAATGCTCCGATGGATACTTCCGATGCGATATAATTAGAAATCTTTAATGCGATTAATTTTTTTTATTTTTATGTTTTTTATTTTAATATATATTTGTTTTTAAAGAACCGGCACGAGGCTCTTGGAAAGCCACGTCAGTTTCCTAAAAGGGAGGGGTGTGATCGGCTCCTCGCCGGCCTCCATTGAGCCGAACCTCCAAAGAGCAAGAGCGATGGCGTCGATGGCGACACAAATGCAGGGCTAGCTTAAAATGAAAGTAAACAAAATCTTGACTTTTGATTAGTTTGTCTAAAAAATTAATAGAAAATTTTTAATTAAATTAAATTAATTATATTTAATATAATAATTAATTTAATTAATTAAAATTGAATATTGAATATTAGTTTTTTTTATAGTTTTTTATAGTTTTATTTTAATGATGTTAAGTTATGAATTTTTCTTATCTAAACTACAGCCAGTCTTCCCTAAATCAAGCGGTAACCATCAAGACGTGATTTTTTTAAGATTAGTAATTTATTTGAAAATTGGAAAATTGGAATAAATGAATGAAATCCCGATGCTTTATGATTTAGCTGTATAAGTAAAAATAAATTTTTTTAGTAATAACTAACTAGGGGTTAATATTTAAACTAAATGCATTATTGAACTAATTTAATTAAAAAATGGAATATCGTACATTTTACGCATTTTTTAACTCAGACGACATAAATGATCAAACTTCAAAGGAGTGTCGTTTACAAACCGGTTGACCAATGGGACGAAACAAGCGTCAACAGAAAGTTTATAAAAAATTGATTTCAACCAAACAATCAAAACAAGAATCTAAATAAAATGAAAAATTAACAAAATTGTAAGATAATTGACTTAATAAAAATCCTAAAAGGTGTTTAGCCAATTTTTTTATAGAAAGGGTCTCCATTATTTGATGTGAACTTGTTAAAAATGGGGGGGTTGTTGTGCTGTACAACAATTGGTGATTCATTGGAAGAAACAGTTATCTCTGTTTAATATGAATGAGATTTTCTCAAAATTAAAGTAAAAATAATTAAAGAAGAGAATTATTTTTGGAATGCTTGACTGGGTTCATTAATCTGAATAAAAGCAATAATCATCTTACTGTAATTTTCTTGAAATTCCTCATAAATTAAAATATTTCATAATTCTATATCAGTCCTTAATTAGTTGTAGAGATAAAGTAGGGGTCACTTCACAACTTAGCTTTTAAAATGTACTCATTTGTCACAGGTAGAGTCACTGCTACTAGCAAACATCTATAGTCTTGACAGGGTTACCTTTTAATTATCAATGATTCAGAATCCCATCTATTTAAGAATTATTGACCTAGAAATAAATCCATTTATATATGTTTATTTTTTTTTTATTTTTTATTTTTTTATTTTGTTATTTTTAATTCTTAAAAGCCATTGTCATGGTTTGGTAGCCAGATAGTTGACAATGCCATTCACTAGTTATAATTGGACTGAACAAGCTGGCTCGTGATGAGACCCCTTGTCTTATAATTGTTTGCAATCATAAGCCACTACCCTGGTTTGTTTAGCAGTGTTGGTAATGTCAGCCTATTTTTCCCCTATGATCATGGTAAGCAGGCTCATGATGAGACCTCTTATCTTTTAAGTTTAAATATGTTTGTGGATTATACTCTAGAAAAATAAAACTCTTTTAAATAGGGAGAATCATTAACTCCTTAAGAGTTCAGAATCACAATTTCAGAGTTAAAAGTGCTTTGCTGTAAAATGTCTTTACTTGGTTAAAAATAATTTTTCTTGACTGATAATAGAATTTTGAAAGGTCTTAATAAAATATTGAAATATCAAAATAATTACAATTTTGATGAGAAAGAAAATTTTCAGATTTCATGATACTTTGTCAAATTCTCTTGTCTTGTAATCTCTTCCTTAAGTATGTCTACCTTTATAATAAGAAAAACAAATTTTGCTAAGAGATTTAAGAAAAAGCTAATAAGAGACTATTAACAATTTTTCCTGTGTATGCCAATCATTGTTAGGTAATAAGAAGGCCTTCCATATAAATCATGGCAAAGTCACGAAAATCAAAACTGAAAACCAAAGGAAAATAATTCTTAAGCTAAAGTGAAAAAATAAATCAGCAAACAAAAATAAAAATGAAGCAGTTAAAAAGTGTAAAGGAAAATCCAATTTTTGAAATACAAACTCTAACAAGAATGTTTATACCAATGTCTCAACAACATGAAGTAAAAGAAAATAATCATGTAATCATTCCTTCTTATGTCGAGATTCAGATAAATTATACCTTGCAGTGTTGTAAGTGTTTTAGGCTTTAGATAACAGTGATCATAAAATTCAGCCATAATGAAAAATTTCTGTCTGATGTCATTCTTCTTGTTTCAAAGCATTATTTTAATAATTTTCTAATAAAAGGAATGCTTTAAAGAAAATGATTAAAGGTTCAGAAACTTCCTAGTGTAGCTGTTTTAACGAAGACTATCGCTGCTTCTTGAAAATAAAACCAGGAAAAGAGCATAGGGCTTCCAAAATATGATTTGGCAGATGATTGAAAGCTTTTATGAAGAGCTGCAAAACATATTTTTTTGTATCAACATAATTTAAAAAACAAAAATGAAACTAAAGTAATGAAATGGAAATTAATGAAAGTGGGTACATGAATCTTACCATTGGATAATTTCATTTGATCTTACTTGAAGATATCAATTTATCCAATACTAGTTGACTTCTACTTTTAGTTGACATTAAAAAAATATGAATAAGACAAACTAACCAAAACCCAAAAATCATTCTTTATTTTATTTAAACTAAAGCAAGCAGTAAAATGTAAAAATTGAATGCTTTGTGTTCAAGGGAATTGAAATTAAAACAAATACATCAGAAATGAGATTAAGAATTTGTTGTGATGAATATTCTCAAAATATTATAAGTTTTATACAAATTCCATGATTTTATAAATTGTTCAGAGTTAAGACCAAACTTAAGATAATGAAATTTAAAAATAGAGAGGTCTTTGAATTTCATATTTAATCTGAAATATATGAGAAATCAAAATGATTTGAATATGCTGCAAATTTGTCATCAATTGCTTTAAATTAACACAATACCTTATCGGATGATTCGTATTGCATGTAGAGGGATGCGTTGGACTTTATCGCATCGGGGTTGTAGTAGCAAATTTCCGATATGAGATCATGCGAAAAGAATATATGAGATGAGATAGAGCGATCATACCATCAAAGAAATGTTGTATTTAGGATTGGGGATAGTCATGTTGAAAATTGCACATCGCACACCGCATCTCGTGATTTGTATTTTGAGCAATGCACATTGTGCATCACAGATTCAAAATAGTGACATGACCATGAAAAATGATGAAGTTTAGTCATATTGTTAACGCAATAATTTAACAGATTTGTTACTTGACCATCACATCAGAAGTCTTTCAAAGTTAACCCTTGACTAATGAATTTAATAATTTGTGATTGCGATTTGAAATTTATAGCATCAGAGTTTTTGCAAATGAATATATTAGAATGTGATTTCCCGATTTGCGATTTCAATCAAGCTTTTATCGCATCAGAGCTTCTCAAATGGAAGAATTAACATTATGTTTAATGCGATATGCGCGTTTGTGATATGATTCATTGCATCGGAACTTTTGTGATGAAAAACAAACTTTTCAATTTATTCCAATATGATATGTGATCGGCGATCGACAAAATTAAGTGCATGATGTAACAATATGATACGTTGATATGCAATGAAAAATGAACCCGATGGATTTATTATGGTCATTTAATATCATATCGGCTCCGAGACATCGACACTTTTAAAATTATGACCCTACCACTATTGCAATTGAACGAACGCGATATTTATTATGAACTTATATTGAATTTCATATCGGGTCCAAAATTATGTGAACATCATAATATTGGTAAAGTCATTCTAATGGAAAATGAACGAAAAAAAAAGGAACATCGGAGATGTATGAATTTTGCAGTATCGGGGGTATGAAATGTTCCGATATAAATCTTCTGATAATGTTTTCAATGTTTCTTGGGTTTTCTAAATAAATGAAAGCAAAGTTAAAGAATGCTCAAATTCTAATGAATCACAAAATAAATTTTCCCTGAACCTGTTTGCAAATTTGAAATGGGTTTGTTGCTTACTTCAAATTTTGAAAACAAATTAAAACCTGCAAATAAAACAGAACAAGAATAAAAAACAAACTAAGGAAAAGAGAAACTATTAATAGATGAAAATGCACTTGTAAATGCGTACCTGGAAGGAACTTGTCTGTAAAACATATTTCATGAATCTTCGAATTCTTTCTTCGATTTATCAAAATTCTAACTTTGTTCAAACTCATCTCATTATTTATTCTAAATCGGAGTGTGAAATCAGCCTAAATAAAATCTGTTTATTCATGTTTAGGAAATCTAAAACTCATAAAATTCACCAGAAATAAATATGAAAATAGGCTTCCCTTTGAATTGTAACAACAATTTATTTCCTCTGCTCATTCCGAATTAACTTGAGAAAAATCTGTATTGTTATAGTGACTGTTTAATAATGCCTTTGGTAAATAAATATGATGCGTATTGCAACATCGGATAATAAACTAAAGATCAGGATGGGATAAAGTCACTAATTATGGAAAAATATCAACACAGATTTAAATGTGTGCATACAGCAAAATGGACACCCTTAAGATCATTTTAACAAATTTCGAGGGAGATAATATGAACTTCGTGTGATCATAACGAAAGGTTAGACTGACTAATAATGATTAAATTGGAATTAAGCTTATAATAGACAGTCATATCTTTCATGGGATAATGAGATCATGAAGCTTTATATTCTCAAAAACCTTTAACAAATAAATTTCATAAGAAAATCATATAAGGACATTTCGAAATAGAGAAAAGTGGTTTTGAGGTGATTGGTGCCAAGTGCAACTTCAATTGAATTTAGTCAAGACATTTATTCAAAATAGGCAGAGTAGATATATTGCTGCAATAAATTTTGATTTAAAAATGGGGATCAAGAATTATAAATTTTTTGATAAGAGGCAAATATTTCCCTGAAAATGTATATGATATGAGAAGGGTTGATTGCTCGTTTTATTTTTATTTTTATCTGTAGAACTATTAAGAATAAATTAAATACATAAAACAAACTAACTGAGTTAATCCTACTTCTATTCTAACCATATACATGAAAATGACTAAGTATAGTCATATTTCCAGTGTAACCATTCTGTTATTTTAATTCCTGCATATATGTACAGTTCAAATGTTAGTCATAAAAATACAAATCTAATTGAACTAAGAAAATTAAATTTATAATCCGAATGTGGAGTTATTATTAACAGCTTATTTACAATCACATTCTTTTGAAATGTCTTTTCCAACTGAATTCCAATTGGATCATAAAAATATGGATATGTTTCCATTAATGATTGGAAAGTGTTTAAAAGAGGAGATGACAGGCCAGATTGTGGATATGAGCTTTTAAATTCAAAGGCCTGAAAAAAATTGTTAGTGTTATGTGCAAGTGTTAAACTATTAACAATTTTCCATAAAGGAAAACTTTCCAAACAATTTTCATATGAGTTAATAAAAAATGGATGGAAATCTGTCAAATAAAATGGAAAATTATTAATTGGATTAGATTGCTATTGTAAAAATACATTCTCTTGTTGACACTGCCTTTGAGAAGATAGAAGTTTTTGATAAAACATAAGCATTGATTGAAATTGAAATATTAATAGCTTTTGATGTTCATGATTATAATATGAAACTTCAATTTCCCAATAGGGCAATGCATCAATTGAGTGTTCATTATTAAAGTGCTCAATATGCCAGCGTAGAGTGCCAAAAATTTGAAAAATAAAATCCTAAAACAAATCTAAATTTGAACAAAATAAGTATGAAAGAAAAAATAAAATGAAATCCTTGTTGGTACAATTAATGTTACAACACAATTAGGATTGTTTTGAAATAATTTCTTTTTCACAAGGATTGGCGAAAATAATGGAATTTGAATAATTGCTAATTTCAACTTGTGAGTTAGAAAGAGAATTATGATTATGAGCAAGAATGAGAGTTTGAACATGATATGAATCATAAATTGGAATGTTTTCTTGAATGGTGAAATCATGAAGATAATTTGCTGCTCCAAAATGAGGATTGGTAGGAATAATTTCTAAATTGAAATGTTCCTCATTCTCAGATGTTATTTGAATTTTATCATGAGGATTCTCTTGAAAAGAATAGAAATCAACATCCTTGATATCAGAGTAATTATCATAAATGACTTCACAATATTCTATAGAATTCCCTTTGATCTCGTCCAATATATCAAAACAAGGAGGAATAAAAAATTCATGTTCATTAATTGCAAAAGAATGATCAATAATTGTTTCTCTATCTTGATAAAAACTTATTGGTAATTCATTTAGATCAGCCTCTGTAGTTTCTGAAATATCATTAATATTAAGAGGGGAAAAATTGCCATCATTAAAGATATCAGGATAAAGGGAAAAATGTGAATCTGAAACAATGCATTTAAAAATTTCTCTGTTTGAAAACTCTCGTACATCATGCTCATTATAAATTTCAGATTCAAGATCATTCATTTATCTATCTGCACTTTCTTGAAGAATTGTGCTTTGATTCTCTGAATGTGGCATTTGCTTATCATGAAAAAATTCAGAAATTTGTATGACAACTTGTGTGTTACTATTTACTTTGATTGCTGCTTGCACTTGTTGATTTGCGATCTGATTTTCTGATTTTAATGCAGAGGAATTTTCAGATTTCAAGGCAGCTCTTTCTCCAAAATTGATGCTATTGTCTTCTTGCATTTGAATAGAAATATTTTCCAAGCTTTGTGAGACCACTTCATCACAATTTATTTGCACATCGATATTGGAATTCTCATTTATGTTAGAAGGGGATGGAACAAAGCTTGAACTAATTTCATATGGATTGAGAATGGCAGGAAGAGAGCAAATATATTCAAACCAATCTAGTGATTCTTCTTCTGTAGGTTTTGTCTTCAACTTTAAATCTTATACAATTTAAATGATATAGAATATTAAAATCAATAATAGACTCATTTTCAAATCTTCATAGATATTCAATTTCATCGCATACCTGTTTATAATCGTATCCATCAAATTTACAAATGAAAAGTGTAACAAATTGATCCCAACTATAAATTGAGGCAATCAGAAGAGCTCTACACCAGTTTCTAGCTTTTGCCGCAAATGTGAGAGTAAAAATTCTACATAAAATGCCTTAATCAATTTCTTGAAAATCATAATTTGCAACATTTTGAATAAATTGAAAGACATGATTAAAAGCAGAAGAATTTTTCTTACCATTAAACTTTACCTGAGACAAGAGTCTTACCACTTCGAGTGGAGTATTGGAAGATGCACGTCCATGTATACAACTCCAAATTGGAAGTTTAAGAGGAGCCATCGTAATAAAAATAAATGTTAGAATTGAAAAGACACCAATAGACAACAAGTTTCAGGCCCTCCTTCTAGCACCAAAAATGTTGAGGCCTCGAAAATCGCTGTAACAACATTGGGGGATAACCACCCGATCCGAACCTTAATACAACTCATTTTCCATTTATGATAGTGGCTCCGATTAGTTTAACTAGGTCCAGTTACCTTTTCCCTATTGCTATTGGTTTACGATGTATCGTTAACTGCCAATAGACAGGGATATCAGATCACTTCTTCTTGTTGATCGAACAAGAGAATGACCCTTAAGCTGATTTGGGTTCAGCCAAACCACAACTAAGATTTTGCCTCTTTGAAAAGAGGACTTAAAAGAATGCAGAACTTAATCTAAATGAAAACTTATTCTATAATGCAAACAAAAGAAACTAATCTAAATCCTATCTCAATTAGGTAGATTTAAATCTAACCTAACTAAGAGCAAGATAATTAAATGATGATAATTTAAATATGTCTGGCTTTTAATTAATGTCAAGTTAACGAAGAAATTCAATTAGCTCACATTTGTAAGTACCAAAACACATTCTATTGAGACCATTTAACTGAAATAATAAATCAACAACACTTCGGAAGAAATTCACAAAAATGTTATCGATTGTCAAATCAGTCAAGCCAATAATTAAACAGTAATATGTGGAAGAAATTCACAAAACATTACTATTTAATAAATCAGTTTTATAAGATAGATTTCTGAGTAATGGTTATTCAGAAATCAGAGTTTAATTCATATGAACAGAGATACATAACAATTTGAGACAAATTATCCATATCAATAGAAATGCATAAACATGAATAAAATGAAACAACAATTTTATTAACATAAAAATGAAACTTGTATTTGATACAAAAATGCCAAAAATACCAGTTAATTGAATCCACTTCTCTGATCCTAGTCTTTAACAGTACTTTACATTACTAGAATTTCTGCTTTCAAAACTAGAGCTGCAGAAATGCAAACTCTGCCCATCATCCATAATTCAAGATATAAAGAAAAAACCCTCATTAATTTTCAGATTTGAAATTTTCTCTCCTCCCCATCTACAACTCTAAATTCCTATTACAAAAATGCTTTTAGAAGTCTGGAATTGCAGAGGAGAGCCGCCTCTTTTACATTTTGCAATCTACAATTTATAATCGTTCCAAAAGTATTTTGAGAAGAGAGTTTGTTGAAGAAAAATCTGCCCAATCCAAAATTATTTGCTTAAAAATTCCAATCTTTAATTGATGGAGCTTTCTCATTGATTGAGATCTTTTTCTCCATATCCCTTCTACTGTTTTTTCTGCAAAAAGAAATCAAAATGAATTAAGATGCAACAATAAAATCAAAATATTATTTCTAGCATTTAAAACAGATCCAATCAAATTCCATTTAAATAAATAAAAATGAAATTTGAGCTTCTTATTGATGCTCATAATGATCTTAACTAACCAAAGATATTATTGATGCATAAATCTGCAATTAGAAGAGGCTTGGGCAAATGAAAATGAAGAAAACAAAACTCAGAAAATGATTTTGTTTTAGAAATTCGGAGCTTGATTTTCTGCTTGATTTTTGACCCAATAAATGACCAAATCTGTTGGTGAAACCTCCTCAGAAATGTTCTGATTGATTTTCGCTTTCCAATGAGCTGTCCTGGGCCTCATTTGGCCAAGTAAAACTCAATTTATGAGCCTCCAAAGTTACAAGCCAACCGATATAAATCGAAATTACACAAAAAAATCAGAATTTTAATTAAAATCTAATCCTAAGTTAACCTACAATTAACTAATAATTAATTCTAATTTAATTTTTAATTATAGACTAAACTAATTATTTAATAACCTATTTATTAATGAATATTAATCTAACTAACAAATATAATTAACTATTTATAAACAAATTAATCTAATTAATAATAAATTAAATTAAATTAATTATATTTTAAATATTAATTAATTATTTTAAATATTTAAATCTAAAACTAAACTAATACTAACACTAAGATATACTAATGTTAACTTTAAAACTAATTTAAAACTACACTAACCTAACTCTTACTAACGTATGATAATACTAAGTTAAAATTAACTCAAAACTAATATATCACTAACTTACTATAACACTACACCTACTACTAAAACTAACCTACCACTAACATTCCACTTAGACTAACCTACCAACTAACACTACGTAACCTTAATATTACACTCAATTTAAAATAACACTTCCTAATACTAACGTTAATACTAACAAATATTAAACTAAGACTAACTTTATATTTCATCGCATCGCATGAAAACAATGAACCTCATTGCATCGGGGATGTAACAATTCATCACATCACATGAAAACAATGAACCTCATCGCATCGGGGATAAGACATGAGTTCATCGAATCGCAATAATAGATATGAGTTCATCGCATCTCAATAATAGATATGAGTCTAATTGCATCGCATATAACAAACTCATCACATCACATCAAATGAACTCATCGCATCACATAAAATCAAATGAACTCATCGCATCGGGATATCCAAAGTGAATCGGAGCTTCTAAACAAATGCTCCGATGGATACTTCCGATGCGATATAATTAGAAATCTTCAATGCGATTATTTTTATTTTTATTTTTATGTTTTTTATTTTAATATATATTTGTTTTTAATATAATTAATTATATTTAATATAATAATTAATTAAATTAAAATTGAATATTGAATATTAGTTCTTCTTTTTTTGTTTTTTTAGTTTTATTTTAATGATGTTAAGTTATGAATTTTTCTTATTTAAACTACAACCATCTTGATAAAAATGAACTACAGCCACTTCGAAATTTTGGATTTTTCCTATATTAGTAATTTATTTGAAAATTGGAAAATTGGAATAAATGATTGAAATCCCGATGCTTTATGATTTGGATGTATAAGTAAAAAAAAAAATTGTTAGTAATAACTAACTAGGGGTTAATATTTAAACTAAATGCATTATTGAACTAATTTAATTAAAAAAATGGAATATCGTACATTTTACGCATTTTTTAACCGAGACGACATAAATGATCAGAATTCAATGGAGTGTCGTTTACAAACCGGTTGACCAAATGGGATGAAACAAGCATCAACAAGAAGCTTATAAAAAATCGATTTCAACCAAGCAATCAAAACAAGAATCTAAAAAAAATGAAAAATTAACAAAATTGTATGATAATTGACTTAATAAAAATCCTAAAAGGTGTTTAGCGAAAATTTTTATAGAAAGGGTCCCCATTATTTGATGTGAACTTGTTAAAAATGGTGGGTTTGTTGTAGCGTACAACAAAACCCTTTTAGAAACAAAATTTATAGCGAAAATTCCGCAATGACCTGTTTAGGTGAAATTCAGGAGCTTGCAAAAATCCATAATGTCCACAGATCATATCTTTGAAAATATTGCGAACCTAACTCTTAAATTTTGTGAAGATGTCAGCTTCACACTCTAATTTTTTTAGCTTCTAAACCTTCGTAGAAAAAAAGTTATAGCGAAAATTCCACGATGACCTGTTTGGAGCAGCAAAACCCTAGAATCCAAAGCTCTAATACCAAATGTTATGAAACCAGCTTCAAAAATATAAGAAAAGAGAGATCAACGCCTTAGAAATAGCCACTTCGAGGGGGAAACCTCTAATACATTACATAAATGAACCATTCTTGGATGATACAAATGACAAAACCTCCTCTCTATATATAGGAGTCCATGGGGCCACAATGTAATCCTAGCTGACCTAACAATAATAATGTAAGGGCACAATAATAACTATATGGGTGTTACAAGGGTACACCAATAACAATAAGGGGGTTACACTAACAACAATAAGGGAATATACTAGTAATATAAGGACCTAACATGCTCCTATCCTTCAAAAAAGTGTTGTCCTCAACGCTTGAGTAGCTCTGGGTGCTTCTGTATAAAATTCTCATCCTCCCATGTAGAATCTTCAGTGGGTAAGTTCTTCCACTTGATGAGATACTCTCAAATTGATCGATTCCGTAGTTTTCGAGTTCTTGTTTCCATGACCGCTTCTCGTTCCAATATGATTTTTCCTTCCTCATCAAGTTCTGGCAATATTGTTTGAACTGGAATATTTTCACCTATAACCTTCTTTAAGCATGAAACATGGAAAACTGGATGTACTTGCGAAGAAGCAGGGAGCTCCAATTTGTATGCCATAGTACCAATCTTTTTCAACACCTTGTAAGGACCATAGTACTTTGGCGATAATTTATTATCCTTCTTAGCTTGCTTGAGGGACATTTGTTTATATGGTTGTAGCCGTAAAAATACCCAATCTCCTACATCAAAACTTCTCTCGCTGCGATGTTGATCTGCCTGTTGTTTCATTCGATTTTGTGCCAAATTCAGGTTATCCTTTAAGAGTTGGAGAATTTCTTGCTGATGCTCAATGTGATCTTCCACTGCTTGAACCTTCAAATTTTCCCTTAAATATGATGTGATGGATGGTGGATGATATCCATAAAGTGCCATAAATGGGGTCATTTTTGCCGTAGTATGGAAGGAAGTGTTATACCACCATTCAGTGAGAGGTAACCACTTGACCCTTTGTGTTTGTTTATCATATACAAAACAACGAAGATATCCTTCCAAACATTTATTTACTATCTCAGTTTGACCATCAGATTGAGGATGATAAGATGAGCTATGAGCTAATTGAGTGCCCAAACAAGAAAATAACTCCGTCCAAAAATTTCTCGTAAAAATGGGATCTCTGTCGCTCACAATAACCCTTGGGCTTCCATGTAGCTTTTGAATTCTATCCATAAATGTAGTAGCAACTGTACTTGCTTTAAATGGATGAGATAATGCACAAAAGTGTGCATACTTGGTAAGTCTATCAACTAACACCATGATGACACTCTTTCCTTCGGACTTAGGTAAACCTATGATAAAATCCATTGAAATCTCCTCTCAACGTTGACTTGGAATGGATAAAGGTTGTAGAAGTCCTGGGGTCTTAATTGTTTCCACTTTATTCTGCTGGCAAACCAAACATTCCGCCACAAACTTTCGAATATCAGATTTAAGGCCATCCCAAAAAAATTCTTTCTTCACCCTGTGGTAAGTTTTTAAAAATCCTGAGTGTCCTCCCAAAGGAGAAGTGTGCAATTCCAGAAGAATCTTTTGTTTTAGTTGGGAATTCTTACAAAGATATAAGCGATCTTTGTACCATAAGGAATCATTTTTCCAACTAAATGTATCAGATGTACTAGGATCTTGCTGCAACTTTTGAATGAGTGTCCACAGTTCTTCGTCCTTCTTCCATTCATCCCTTACTTCGGTTATCCAATCTGGTTGGATAATAGAAATGGCACAAAGCAATGCTTCCACCTCTTCATTCTTTCTTGAGAGTGCATCTGCAACAACATTTAGCTTCCCTTTTTTGTAGATTATTTCAAAGTCATAACCCAACATCTTTGTGACCCATTTTTTCTACTCTTCTGAAGATAGTCTTTGTTACAAAAAGTGTTTAAGACTATCATGATCAGTTTTTACCTTGAAGTGTCTTCCCATTAGGTAAGTTCTCCATTTCTTTAGTGCATGCAGTATTGCTAACATTTCCTTCTCATAAATAGGTTTCTGTAAATACTTTCCTTCGATTGGACGACTTTCAAAAGCAATGGGTCTTCCTTCCTGCATTAAAACTGCACCAATTCCATTTCCTGAGGCATCACATTCCACAATAAAGGTTTTTGTGAAGTCTGGTGTAGCTAAGACCGGGGCTAGGCACATTGCCTCTTTAAGACGTTCAAAGGCCTTAGTTGCTTCAGGAGTCCATGAAAATGCATCTTTCTTCAATAATGTTGTTAGAGGTGCTGCTATTCTCCCATAATTCTTAACAAACTTGCGATAATACCCTGTTAACCCAAGAAATCCGCACAACTGCTTTATGGTTGTGGGGACTTTCCATTCCTTAATGGCTTTAATTTTGTTAGGGTCTACCTTAACATCCTCGTAGATACAATATGACCCATATATTCCACCTCTTGTACTCCAAAGAAACATTTGGATGTTTTTGCATATAATTGTTTCTCCTCCAATAGTTTGAGCACCCTGTCAACATGTTGAACATGATCCTTCCAAGACCCGCTGTAGATTAATATATCATCAAAAAATACTATCACAAATTTTCTAAGGAAGGGTTTGAAAATGGAATTCATCAACCCTTAAAATGTAGAAGGTGCATTGGTAAGGCCAAAAGGCATGACCAAAAATTCATAATGACCCTCATGAGTTCGAAATGTTGTTTTTGGAATATCTTCAGTCTTCATTCTAATTTGATGATATCCTGAACTAAGATCCAACTTGGTAAAATAAATTGCTCCATGTAATTCATCCAATAATTCATCAATCACAGGAATGGGAAATTTATCTTTAATGGTGAGCTTATTGAGCTCCCTATAATCCGGACACATGCGTCATGATCCATCCTTCTTGTGTACCAATACTACAGGAGCAGAGAAATAACTTTGACTAGGTTGAATTATACCCGCCTCTAACATTTCTGCAATCATACTTTCAATTTCACTCTTTTGGACATAAGGATATCTATAAGGCCTGATGTTTGGAGGAACACTTCCTGGAATCAAATGAATAGCATGATCATGATCACGAATAGGTGGGAGTCCTTTGGGAGTTTCAAACACCTTTGAATGATTGTCCAAGACTTGTTGGAGATCTGCAGAAATAGATGATTTTGATGTCGAAACTTCTAGTGAGCATAATTGTGCAATTACGCCTCGTTGTTCTTTCTTTAGAAGCTTTTTCATGACATTAGAGCTTATTATCCTTCCCGGCTTCCCTTCAATACCCCATAATTCGACTTCCTTTCCTTCTGAAAAAAATTTCAAGAAAAGTTCTTGAAAATTAAAAGCTACCGTCCCCAAAGATTGTAACCATTGCACTCCTAGTACAACATCAACACCTCCCATAGGAATGGAAAGCATTGGACTAGTCAATACATATTCCCCCATGGTTAGCTTGATATTATGGCATTTTCCAGAGCAATTTCTAGTTCCTCCATTTGCAACCATCACTTGACATTCTGGTGCTGGGTATAGGAAACAATTTAATTCCTTGGCTACCTTACAATGAATAAAATTATGGGTGCTACCTAAATCAATCAACACCATTACCTTTTTCTTCTTGATATGTCCTTCTATCTTGAGAGTTTGAGGAGTGGTAATTCCTGCCAGTGCATTACACGATATGGTCGAATTCATTTCTTCCTCCTCTAGGGCTGGTTCCTAGTGTATATCCTCTTCTTGTTCATTTTCTTCTTCCTCTTCACAATCTATGTAAAATAATTTCTTCTCAGCACACTTATGACCTTTAGTGTATTTTCT
Source organism: Pinus albicaulis (assembly GCA_034641835.2). Taxonomy (NCBI): domain Eukaryota; kingdom Viridiplantae; phylum Streptophyta; class Pinopsida; order Pinales; family Pinaceae; genus Pinus; species Pinus albicaulis. Next base: position 1,681,406,487 of record CM076578.1, read on the forward strand.
ATCACAACTGTAGCAAAGACCTTTTGCTCTTTTTTCTTCCAATTGTTGTGGTGTCAACCTTGTAGGTTGTGGAAATCTAGGCGTAGCAACACTTCCTTCTTTATAGAATTGAGTGGTAGGCTTCCTTGTCGCCATAATTTTACATTCAACTTTTCTTGCCAACCCGAATGCCTTCTCCAATGAATCAGGTTCCAAAACGCGAACTTCATGTTGGATGTTATCCTTTAAAGTGCCTATGAAGAGATCAATCCTGTGTTCCTCTGGAATATCAGTTACCCTTATATTCAATTTTTGGAAGTCCTCAATGTGCTGCCCCACTAAACCCTTTTGTTTGAGATTTATCAATTGGCTAAAGAAGATGTTGCTCTTTGTATCCTCATAATGTGCTATCATTTCCTCCGTAAAAATTGACCAAGTGACAATTTTTTTATGGGAGAAAAGCCATCGATACCATACAAATGTATTTTGTTCTAAATGTAAAGTTGCAATGCGTACCTTTTGTGTGTTTTGCACATTATTGAGATCAAAATATCGCTCCATCTGTAGTATCCATGTTACGGGATCCTTGCCATCAAACTTCCTCATATCCATCTTTGGAATATGGTGGTTTTTTAATCCAAAATTAGAGTTTATGAAATCACGATTAACATTTATTTTGTTCTCATCATGATTTTCATCTACTATCTTTTCGCCATTAGGAATCATTTCTTGTATCAACTTTGACAAACCTTCCTTCAAACCTTCCATGTCTTCCTTCAAACCTTCCATTTTTTCTTCCATACCATCCATTTTTTCTTCCATACCATTCTTCAAACCATCCATCGTAGCTTCCATGCCTTTCTTCAAACCATCCATCTTAGCTTCCACGCTTTTCTTCAAAACATCCATTTCATTTTTTGTTGCTCTTTGCGAGAGCGAATTTTGGTGCACTTGCTCTTGTAATTTTGATAGATCATGTTACAATTCTTCATCTTCATGAGTCATAGTAGAGTACTTTGAGGTATTAATGGGTGTTGAATTCTTTTTAGGAGGCATTTTAGAACCCAATACTGATATCTATGCTCAATAGGCCTTTGGAATCACTTAAAACCGATTTTTCAAACAAGACTTATGCAATTTGAAAAAAATACACATCTTTTTGTTGATTTTGAGGAGCTTGATATTGAAAGTGAATTATCTCTGTGATTTTAGATCTTCAATATTTGAAATTCGTCCTAAATTAGCCCTCTGAATCTTCTTTCGAATGTCACATGTTTGACCTGATTTGGATTCTTGAAGGCAAAGGTATGCCTAATCTCCTATGATGACCTAATTATGGACTGGTTCAGTAGAGCGAACTTGTACAACTTTCCACATGTCATTGTTTCCTCCTTCAGCTCTAAAATTGATATAGAAAAAACTACAGTCCGTGTGTTTGCAACCACTTCTTATAGAATCCCGATCTGATGCTCAGAGAGAGATTTATGATGTTTTTCCCACGATCATCTCTTTTAGATGAAATTCGGGATCTTGAAACAATGCTAATTTCCATAGATCAGATCTCCCAAAATATTGCAAACCAATATCTGAAATTTTTACAGGGGGTTCCTCAGGCTTTCAGCTATTCTTTGTGAAAATTTCAGAACAAAGTTATAGTGAAAATTCCGCAATGACATGTTTACGTGAAATTCAGGAGCCTGCAAAAAGCCCTAACTTCCACAGATCATATCTCCGAAAATGTTGCAAACCAAACTCTAAAATTTTGTGAAGATGTGCCTCTGGATGTCGGCTTCGCACTATAAAAATTTAAGCTTCTGAACCTTTGTAGAAAAAAATTTATAGCGAAAATTCCACGATGACTTGCTTAGAGCAGCTAAACCCTAGAATCCAAAGATCTGATACCAAATGTTATGAAACCAGCTCCAAAAATAGAAGAAAAGAGATATTAACGCCTTAGAAATAGCCACTTTGAGGGGGAAACCTCCAATACATTACATAAATGAACCATTCTTGGACGATACAAATGAAAAAACCTCCTCCTTCTCCAGATCATGCTAGAAGCTTGAGAGGATGACCAAACACACTCAAAATCCCATGCTTAAGATTGAACATGGAGGAGTTTAGGGTTTGGAAAAGCAATCAAACATCGACCATTCTTTCCTTTGACATAACAACAAAAGGGAACATAGCAGCAAAAGGGAACCCAGGGGTGGTAGGAGCAGGAGCAGGAGGGGAAATATTTTTCCCCAAGAGACAAGAGAATATCATATTTGCATGGGGATTAGGAGAAGTCACCAATAATAAGGCAAAATTCCTTGCACTCTGGAAAGGATTGGATATTGCTATTAGCAAAGGCATAAGAAATCTCATAATCTCTGAAGACTCAATGTTAGTTATTAGAATGATTGTAAAAATGCAAACTTCTTTTGACCAAGTTAGCCCCTCAGAAAAAATAATATTGATGAAAATGAAAAAAATGGTGGTCATCTCCTTTTACCATGTCCGTGACATCTCATCGGAGAGGCAGACAGGTTAGAAAATCACGGGCTGGAATTGGAGGTCGGAATGTTAGAATTAAATGGAGTTGAAATTGGTTTTGCTTCACTACTGTAAGAAAATGTGCCCAACCATAAAGAGAAGATCCAACATTAATATCGCTAGTAGTAAATCCAATCAAAGGTGAAGAAACTAGAGCATGCAGGACATGTGGGGTAACCTGCGAAGGAAGAGTCCAACTGGAGACATCAAATCAGAGCTTGGTGGCTAGTAGAGAATTATCTCAACATCCATGAGTGATGAAAATGGAATGATAAGTAACTGGAAGGTGTGATTCATAAGCTCGACGATATAGTTGAATCAAGCCAATATGTACATCCTCCATTGATCGTTGGAAGCTCATTTGCAAGGGGAATTAAAATACCATATTTCTAAGGACAACAAAATGAAGGAAAAATCAACGACGAGGAAGATAATTTAATGGATTAGTATTGGAGTAGGTTACAAGGTCTGGAAAAATAAATCTTATTTAATCACCCTCCGTCGAGCAGTTGGGCATCTCTCCTGTATTTCGAGGTAATATCATACTCCCACTTCCTGTAAAAGTGCTTGGTGATGGATCCAATGGGTGAACAACCTCTAGAATCGGGCATCCTTATGTTGATTGCTGATTCTCCGAATATTCAGCAATCAAACAAACATGGGCTCGGTCAATTATTTGACCGCACCCATGTCCATCTGATGCCAAATATTCGAGGAATCATCAATCGACATAAGCTCAGGGTCTAGAATCAGCTGAGGAATGATGGAGGAAAGTGGTGGAGTTCCTGTTTAAACTACCCATGGTTAGACTCGACTTGTTGACATGTCAAATTGATTTGTCGGAGGAAGACAAGGTGGTAAATTCGGTGCGGATGGAGGCTCGTCTGAAAAGATTGGAAGCGATAATGGATAGGAAGATAATTAAAATGGAAGTGGAACTAATGAAGAGTGGCTTGGAATTGGTGTGCGATTATTTGTTTGAGTAAGTTAACAAAATATTGGATGGGTTTCCAAACGCAGGACCCTTAGAGCAACAAAAGAACCCAACAAGAGGTGCAGAGGAAAAAGAGGCAAGCATGGGAAAGTGAACCTGCCACGACGAAGCTAGACCATCCAATAACTCCTAATTTTTTTTTTCCATATACTGCAAATATGTGTTTTTTCTTGGGCAATTTTGTAAAGATTATGAGAAATTTCAGTGCAAGTTTATAGCCCATAGGAATTGTAGAATCTAGCAAATTTTACTTTGGATATATTGGTATGTAGAATCAACAAACACACTTGAAGCCAATAGTGCTCATTTTGATGTAAATGGTTATGGTCATGCAAACTAGGGTATATAATGGAAAGTACTTGTTTAGTTTAAAAAAAATGAAAGATGTTTGTGTTTTTAAAATTATTGTTATTAAATAAAGATTTAATATAAGTCGAATACATTAAACTTATTGAGGTTTATTTAAGTGGATATTAATAAGGTAATTTTTAAAAGATCAAGATTAAACATAGTTTAACTATTTTTGTTTTTTTTTTCTCAATCAATTTTATTTGAAATTTAGTAGGAACTTCACAAAATTGTATGTCTGAGTTTTATAAAGAGCATTTCGAGGTTTTGAATGCATAAACAATTTTATGCTTTTGTTTTTTCACTGATTTTTTTTAAAAATCTAGTAAGAATTTTACAAAATAGTAAGCTTGAGTCATGTAAGGAGTATTTCAGGATTTTGAATCCATTTATACATTTTAAATAATAAGAAATCACAATCTTGAGAAAATTTGTATTACTAAAATCAAGCTAAGAAAGAAAAAATGTTAAATAATTAAAATTTACCTTAGATTAAAATTATCCAAAATCTTCTAATCTTGTAACAAATTACTTTTTGATTATTAGTATATTGTGATACAAAAGTCATAATTCCTATCAATCCATTTATATAAAATAATCTAATATAATCTAATATTATAACAAACTATTATTTGATTATTATTATTTACTTAAAAAAATCATAATTCCATTAATCACACGTTTTGAGTGAGTTTTGAAAATATAAATCTCTTCAAAATTACCAAAATCCTTAAACGTCTTGTAGTCTTGTAACAAATTACTTTTTGATTATTAGTATATATTGATACAAAAGTCATAATTCCTATCAATCCATTTATATAAAATCATCTAATCTTATAACAAACTATTCTTTAATTATTATTATTTACTTAAAAAAAAATCATAATTCCATTAATCGCACGTTTTGAGTGAGTTTTGAAAATATAAATCTCTTCAAAATTAGCAAGATCCTTAAAGAGATTATTTCAAAATGCAAAGAGAACTTCATGGTGAAACAATATCTTTAAAAGTTACTTGTTCAGGGTGAATCAATCCGAAGTGTTAAACTCGATAGGATTAAATTTGGGTGGGACTTTCAATTTTTTATAAATTTGTAAATATAAATATGATTATTTATTATTATGAAATCAATTTACTTCAAAATTAATAGCTATTTATTTAATAAATTTATAATTTTTATTATTAATAATGAGCATTAAAAGACAACTTATATCTATGTTCTTTATATTTAAAATTAATAAATAGTTAACATTTTTTATTAAAAGGTGTATGGTAATTTATAACATCAAAAGCTTTGAGAGTAAAAGCTAATTAACTAAACAATCATAAAATAGATAAATGAATTTAATAATAATAATAATTACGCCGAAAGGCGTTCCCTTTGTCAGGGTTTACCGAATGCACGTTTGGTCGGGAGCCAATCGCAGGACCGCATCTTTGCCATCGTCCTTCGAGCCACCGAGAACGTGCTACCTGCCGCCTGTCGTCTCGACCTCGCCTGTTTTCTCCACCTCGACGATTTACCAGGTCTCACGCTCCGCCCTCACACGATGTCACGTTTTACTCTCCACTCTCGACGATTTGGCCGGGAATGGGAGTTTCGTATTATTTGGTCGTTCGTCGTTTCGGGGCAGCCACGCCCTCGTCGCTCGCCTCGCACGCATTTACCGCTTGCGTCTCCTCACACGTTCAAGCGTGCAGCAACGCTTCTCAACCTACTTCAAAATCCAAGAAATCGCTCGTATCCGGAATGAATGTTTGGTTGTTGCGCGTTAAATATGTGTATACGTTTGTCTAATGCTAAAACCTGCCATATACGTGTGTGCTTAAATGCGTTCATCCTCCGTCTTCATATGTTCGCCCGCAAACAAATGCCTGTTCTCAAATTTGCATATTTTCTGAATCTGGTTGGGCACATGATGTATTGTGGCTTGGTTCTATGACTCAACGATGAAAGTTCTCATAATAGCGTTCTATCTCATGTGTGGACAGGGTATATATGTGGTATATATACGCCTTTTTTGAGCAACAGGTTCAATTTGAATTCTTTTACCCTTTATTTTCAAGAGCACGCCTTTATCAGGTTTGGATTATGTATCTAAAAGATGCACATTGTTTTGATAGCCTCTCATTATTGTAGTGGAAAATTGATTGTATTGTGTATTGGAGACAGCCTGTAGTACAGCTTTGCTAGATGCAAAGAAAGTTGTCTATAGAGTGCTGGATAAAACAAATGCAAAATCTTTAAAATGATTGGGAACTTCTGAAATATAGACTCTTCTGGTGTTCTTACCATATAGAGTCCACGATTATCAGTATCCTCTGTTTGCAAATTTGGCAAATTCCCTAATCGCATTGTGTGCAGGATGTTCAATGTGCTTCTTTTAGATACAAGGACTGATTTCTCAAAGTTGGGTTTGGAAAGACTTTGCTTAAAGTTGATTTCTGTACCCTATCTTTTGCAGCACTTGTATTATTTTAATATATTTTGCCTTTGTTGCCACAAGCACTGCTGTGCCAGCGAAATGGTTCAGCAAGAGGCCTTCAGAGATATATTCAAAATTCTGTAAATTTTGATTGTATCCAGTAGTAGACACGAAAACTATTGTTCAGTTTTTTTGGATGCAAATAAGTACAGCTTTGCTAGATGCAAAGAAAGTTGTCTATGGAGTGCTGGATAAAACAAATGCAAAATCTTTAAAATGATTGGGAACTTCTGAAATATAGACTCTTCTGGCGTTCTTACCATATAGACTCCACGATTATCAGTATCCTCTGTTTGCAAATTTGGCAAATTCCCTAATCACATTGTGTGCAGGATGTTCAATGTGCTTCTTTTAGATACAAGGACTTATTTCTCAAAGTTGGGTTTGGAAAGACTTTGCTTAAAGTTGATTGTACCTATGTTCAACAATTTGTATTTGCTCAATCTTTTGGCCACGAGTTTGAACAGATATTGTGGTTCGCTAGTCCGTTGTTTGACATATTATTTTTTTAACTGGCCTTGTTGATGAATCAGATTGACACATATGGTTAATAATATGCATTACTTGCACCAAAAGCTTTGCAATTCAGGTTGCTGGTTTTGAGGTGTAGAGAATAGCATACTCCACTTTGGTGATAACATTATGGGCTATTGTTGGCCTTGTAGTGGTTATCCATTTGTGTTTTCTTTTATACATGTAGGGAGGTGCCCCACCCTCCAGCCTGTAAACGAGGGTTAGATATTCAACCTGTAAGCGAGAGGGTTAGATATTCCTCATAGCTCATGAAGAGCCTCAACAATCAGTCCATGAAAGACTAATATGTGACGAACCAGGTTTAAATCCGTGTGGAAAGAATAACATTTCATTCAACTGTGTGCTAGACCCAGTGAACAAATCTATGTGAAAAGCTTCCATAACCATAAGCTTTTCTCATGCACTTCTTTCAATTTGGTTCTGTATATACAAATTTTTTTTTTGAAGGTTCCTATGGGTTCTCTTGATTAAAGTTTGTCTTATAGCCATGGGATCTAGTGCTATTATGGGTTGCTGATCAAAACAAATTTTGATCAGTACTCATGAGTTTGATGCCAGATGACAACTATCAAACAGTGGTTTTATGTTTAGTGCTCAACACTTTTCAATCAATATTCATAGTTGTTGTAGCATGCGTTATGTTATAGAAAGCTGTTATTGGTACTTGTTGATTTTAAATTTTCTCCGTAAACAATTGTCTATGGGCAATCAAAAGTTCAATATGCAGTGACAAGTGTGTATCATAGTGCAAAGAGCTGTGTGAAGGGATTGTTTTCTTTTTAGAAATTTCCATTTAGCATTCATTCGTTCGATTTCTGTGTATTATGTAATCAATTCAATTTTACACCTAACTTGAGCCCTAATATTGCTATTGATTATGGGTTATAATGGATTCCCATTGTGATGCTTAGTGGAAGGCAATTGCACATACGAGCTTAATTCTTGCTGTCTTGGGATTCTCCTGGATTTTAGTCTGATGTTTTGTGGAAGGTCATATTAAGTCAGTTGAGATAATTTCAATCCCTGAGCTATGTCAGTCAGTAGTTTTCAGTTTGAGTTCATTGGAAATTGCACATGTATCATAATGATTTCAGGGGATGGCTTAATGGAGTCATATTCAGAACAACACCTTAATGATGAGCTCAGCTCCTGTACGGCCAGAACATTGGTGCACATAAACATGGGCTGTAATTTTGCCTGCCTATCTAATGGTTTTTAGTCTCATGTTCAATGGCAGGAAAATAATCAGCGTTACGAGTTCTTCTGTCAGTATGATGGTTAGTCAATGACAAATATTTATATGCTTACATGAGTTTATTTCATATAGAAGCGTGATGTTAATTTAACAAATATAGTGGCCTTAAACGCAGCGTGTTTCAGGAATTGAATTAAGGGGTTTGGTCTCGTAACTTACTATATGGAAAGTAGGGTTTCTGCCCATTTGCTTCAAAATCTCACTTTCTGTTCCAATTAAATGCAGATTATAAACAGTTTTGTGCATTAATAGTGTATAAATTTTGGGTTTTTGTATGCTTGTTTATGCGCAAATTTTATGAAAAGTGGTCATGCATTAAATATATTTAAAATCCAAGCTTCACAATGTTGTAAATGCGATAATGCCATGTTTCTTGCACGGGGATAATACTCTGGGATTCACAGAGTGATAGACTTACAAGTCTAGGCATTGTAAGTCTAGGTGATTTTGGCAAAGTAAGTGGGACTGACTGTAACATTTGGTCAAAACAAGAGTGTTTCAAAAAACTTCATTGTGATGCTCTGTTTATTGCACCAGGGGTGATACTCTGGTTTCTATAAAGTAATAAACTTGTATTAAACATGTTTTCCTGTAATGACATGAAGAACCAGGTGGAGAAACAAGGTTTTGGAAGATAAAATGTTGGTGGATCTTCCCAGAGTCCTGACTCTAATGTACATCCTTTTCTAGGTCATAGACAAGATATCTTGTTTGAAGATTATGTATTAGTGGTGGATTTATCTGGACTATGCCTCATTTTCCACAAACATGGGGCATGGATTAATTAGAAATTGTGGATTCTTCCCCTTGAAAGTTGATAGTCAAGGCATGGCACAGAGAATTTTAACAATATGAAAAAGGCTTGCTATCAGAATGAAAATATATAAAAATGGATTTGACACAGTTAAAATGGTGATTTGAAATCATTTTGCTCTTTCTTAGTTGATAGCTTGTGCAGAACATATAATACTCTTTGAATTATTAAATTAAAGTAATGTTTGTGGAATGCACACAAAATATATTATTTTTACTAAAAAGTTCATTCAGGAGTATAACCACAATCAAACCTGCATTGACTGGCTTCTATAGCGTGCATCATCCAAACTTGTTTTATAACATTCTGTGCTCCAAAGTTTCATGTGAGCCATGTTGAAAACTGTACAAGAATGGTAATTGAGATGTTGACCGAAAAATTGGAAGAAGGCCCTGGAATCCTAATGACAGGTAATCAAGGACTTAATATCCTTTCGTGCAGAGGATAAATGACTATGGACTGAAAAACTTGAAGAAAACACTGCACTGCAAATGGCAATATGAAATAAAATACTAAATGTCCTTTGGTGCACAAGAAAAATGTTTCATGGTGTCTTTGTCCGAGGGTAGAGTGATGAATGCTGATGCTTGAATCGAATGCCATCATCAATTGATATTCAGGACTGCTGATTCATAACATCTCTCCGAAAGTTGTTCAGCAAAATATGCTGAATAGTCTCAGTTTCTGTGCTCCGAAGTTTCAGAGTAGCCTATGAAAACTGTGCTAATATGATTAAACTATGTACTGAAAATCTTGGAGAATCTGAAAAATGTTTCATGGTGTCTTTGTCTGAGGGTAGAGCGATGAATGCTGATGCTTGAATTGGATGCCATCAGCAATCAATATTCAGGATTGCTGACTCATAACATCTCTCCGAAAGTTGTTCAGCAAAATATGCTGAATAGTCTCAGTTTCTGCGCTCCGAAGTTTCAGAGTAGCCAATGAAAACTGTGCTACTATGATTAAACTATCTACTGAAAATCTGGGAAAGCACTGGAATCCTAATGATAATTATGATATCAAGGACTTGATATCCTAGGGGGCAGAGGAAAATGACCACGGGTAATAAAAAATTGGGAGAAAGTACTGGAATGTAAATGATATATAAAATCAAGTAGACATCCTTTGGTGCGAAAGAAAAGTGCTCCACGGTGTCTTTGTCTAAGCGGTTAGTTATGAATTCTGATGCTTGAATTCAGGATTGGATGCCATTAGCAATCAAGATTTAGGATTACTAATCCACAAAATCACTGCAAATGCTGTTAAGCAGTATATGCTGAATAGTCTCAAATTGTTTGTATTTTGAGTTATTAAAGTCTCAGCTCAAAGATAATCCCATCCCCATTCTCACCATATCTTTGAATGGTCTACACCTATTATTTACAAATTCCAGCCGTTGTGATATTATTAAATGTAAAGGGTAGGAATTGCCAAAACAATTTAACATGCAAATAAACTCTTCTTTTTCTAACTTGTTTGATATGGTATGAAATCTTATGTGCAATTGGAATGTTGTCTAATAAATTTGATTTTATAAGCAATTGGGACTGACATAGTGGTTGGAGCTATGGTGGGAAGTGCATACCTCCGCTCCTTGTTTTCGTGGAAAGATGTTGAAATTTTGGCATTTTGTGGTGAGTGAGGCGGTTTGTTACCTATTTATTTTTCAAATGTGTTAATGACGAATTGCACTTTTAGAATTTTGACCTGTTAATAGGTGTTCTCAACTTTTCATCTTATGTAGATTGATATGAAGCTATGGGAATACGATTTCCAGCATGCAAGTAGTTATCAATTTTACTCTTTTTTATTTTTTTGGCTTGTTGAGGTGGGATTTTCTCTGGTATTCCCTCTGCCTTTTGCCTTGTCGATCATGAGCAACCTTTTGAGCGGGAAAAACGAATTAGTAATAGGTTTTTCTTATTAGAGCTTGCAGGAATATAGCTTTTTACTGAAAGTAAAAATGATACTCTAATTCGCATAATTTAAACAGTTCTAATTCGCAAAATTTAAAGAGTGCCACAATTTTCACAATTCCAGTAAGACTTTGAGAAAATCTAGAATGAATATTTTGAAAAAAACAAAAAAACTGGAATGAAATTTTGAAAATTAGGGTTGCAGATTTTAAGTTTCAGGTTTTTCGACGAACTTAGCGCCTACGTTAATCAGATTTTTGAAAAAAAATAATCCAGATTCCAGCGAGAAACTTGCCAAAATTCAGTCTTTGTCGACAACACCGTTCTAAATAGTAATGTAAGACTTATGCGCAGTTACACATGATAGATACAAAACGTAAGAATACAAATATGTGGCTCTGACAGGCAAGTTATTCGTGTCCACGTAGAGAATTGTATGATGTCAATGTCACAATTTGTATTTTAAAATAATCTTTAGCTCGTAAAGTCTTCTAAGTAATTTTATGTCAATACTTCAGCCTTACCTACGAGTGGCCAAACTCAATTAAACCTCGAATCTTATTTTTTGGGAAATGAAATATTTCTACTCTTCCCCTAGTTCTTGACCACGCTCGGCAAATCACTCTCGTGCATTTCCAAACCAAAAAAAAGAGAGAAAAAAAAAATCATAATAATAATAATAATTAAATAAATAAATAAAATATGAATAAATAAATAGAAATAAAATAAAATAAAGATATAATTAAAATTAAAATAAAATAGATAAAAAAAAATCTTTATTGCAAAAATAAGAATACAATAAATAAATAAATAAATCAATAGAAACAAAATAGAACAAAGATTAATAAATAAATAAATAAAATGAAAAAAAAAAAATTACATAAATTACAACTTAATCATATTAAATTAAAAATTAATATTTTTATTAAAATAAATATAAATATTTAAAATTCAAATTAACTATTTCAAAAATATGTTTTCAGATATGGTCTTATCACTTCTATCGTTCTTGTTATGGTTTCAGCTCCTTCTTGTTATATCATTTTCAAAGCTTCAACTCTTGCTCACAACATCTTCAGAAATGTTTTCCACACTACTCAAACCATGTAGCTCAATCCACCAACAGGTGTCTCTCCATGTAGCTCAATGCAGACTCCTCCAATCCACCAACAGGTCTCTCTCCATGTTTGATGATTCTGTTAAGATAACAAAAACATTGTGTTGAATCGAATCTACCATATCTATCCTAAGGAGATTTCTTTCCTTTTATCGCCGTTTATTTATTTTCTTTCATTTCCATTTGGATTGAGCACATTTGCATTCATAGCCTGCTCATGTTTTGTTCCGACAGTTCATTTCTTTCCCTATAATTTCCTTTCAAATCATTTTCCGTTTTAATATTCCTGTGGGTTAAACAAATGCACAGATATCTCATTAACAGTTAACTCCTTCACCAAATCCATTTCAAAACTGAAATACTCAATATATGTTGAATTAAGAAAGATATATACATTTTCTTAGTAATATTATTTATATTTATATGAATTCCACATCTCTATCTACAAAAATATTTTTATTTGTTATTTTATTAAAATCCTTCAACATGTTTAATAATTTCTTTTAATTTAATGTTTTAATGCGATATGCATAACATTGATTATAAATAGAGAACTTAGACAAAATGTGTTGTAAGTATTAAGATTTTACATGTTTATTAATTAAATTTAAATACTAAGTTCTAAAATATTATAATTATGAATATGATCTCTCTCTCTCTCTCACATATAACCTCTTACTAGTTGCATAATATTAATAACTTATATATATAACCTCTTACTAGTTGCACAATATTAATAGCTAATATATGTGGGACAATATGGATAGATTCGATATTACTATAGTGTCAATAACTAATTTACAATTGATGACTATTCACATGACTTCGCTTTTAAGAAACTTTAAATCTCCTTTTCTTTTTAAGATAACCCATACAATCCTCCTCAATATTAAGAACGAGTAAATAGTTATCTTTTCAATTTATGGTGTTTTTCTAACTTTTTGGCATGGATTATGATGGACCTCTGAATTAGACATAAATTAAGGCCCCTCTAACATTTCTTAGGCACATAAAAAATATATTAAATCTCTCCTTATACACTTAATAATGTTTTTTAAGCTTTAATATTTTCTTAGGAAGGTTTAGAGGTAATTACATATTTGTGCCTAATATTATTTATTTTTGTAGAATATTGTGAGAATATTGGGCCGATTATGAAGATTTGGAGAGGGAGATAATTTAGGGACTTTCTCCCTACTACTAGAGGATCAATATTGGAGAATAAATGAACAAAATATCATGAAATAATTGAGAAATTTTGGAGAGATTCTAGAACTCCGATGATTGAGAAAATCTAGGAATGTGTTCCCTGTCATTTACTGCAAACTCCTAGTGTTGGGAACCAGATCCAATATTTGAGGGATTTTAGAGGGGAAAGCTTCCTCCTTTCAAGGATAATGCTTCCTCATCATTTTGTATAAGTACCAATATGAATTTGCCTTTAGGGGCATGTATTGTTTAGTCTTATTGTGGAGAAAATTTGTTTTCTGGCAGCTCCACTTTCTTTTCTTGCAGGGATGTACTTGAACTGATTCAATAATGAATATTGATGTCATTTTTAGCTTCTAAGGCTTGGTTTATTCCATAGGAATCTAGTCCTCCTTGGGCTTGGTTTGTTACTATTTTAATTGAATCAACCCAACATCTTCCCCATACTAAGCTATAAATCACCTTCTACATTTTATTACCTTTCCCTTTGAGTCAACATTATGCTTTATTATTATTATTATTTTATGATCCAACACTTCAGTACAACATCTCCCCCATACTCCGCTATGTGGAGAGATGTTGTGCTGAAAAGTAGAAGGTAGTTTAAAGTAGGGTAAATGTTGTGTATGCTAAATTAAAAAAGTAATAAAAAATAAATGGGAAGTAAATGTTGTGTCAACTAAAATAAAAAAGTAATAAAAAATAAATGGGGATATTGTGTGGACTAAATTAAAATAGTAATAAAAAGTAAAAGGTAATTTACAACAGAGTATGAGGGAGAGTGTTAAAAAATAAATGGGGAGATATTGTGTGGACTCAATTAAAATAGTAATAAAAAGTAAAAGGTAATTTATAAAGAGTATGAGGGATATGTTGTAGTGACACATTAGATGATATGTCATATTGATTGCTATAATAACAAGTGTTTCATAGAAAATTATTCCCTACTAAGAAGTTAGAAACATAGACCCACACATAGAGAGATAATATATTACAGCTATCTGTGTGTGTAAAGTACATGTTAATACAACATCTCCTCAACATTTAGTACATCATCTATCCATTAGTTAGTAAAACATTTCTCCAACAGAGTGTAGGAGAGATGTTAGGAGGAGAAATGTTGTCGCAACACATAGGTTATATGAGATGTTGTAGTGAAGTGTTGGATCATAAAATAATAATTATAATAAAAGGTAACATGTTAGATAAGATGTTATATTGAGTTCTATAATAACAAGTGTCACTTGGCAGCTTAGTCCCTACCAACAAGTTAGAAAAACGTAATGAATTGAAAATATAATTATTTACTTGTAATTATGCAAAGGAGGATTGCACCGTTTATCCTACAAGCAAAAGGAGACTTAAATATTCTTAAAAGAGGATTCAAGTGAATAGTTATCAATTGTAAATTAGTTATTCACACCATAGTAATAAGTGGATCTATAGGGAGATGTGGGGAGATGTTGTAGTGACACATTAGATGAAATGTGGTACTTAGTGTTATATTTCATGTTGGAGGCATATATAATAATAACAAGTGTTGCATGGCAACTTAATCCTTGCCAAGAAGTTAGAAAAACATAACAAATTGAAAAGATAATTATTTACTGGTAATTAATGCAAAGGCAAATAATACGCTTTATCCTAAAAGAAAAAAGATATTTAAATATTCTTAAAAGTCAATTCATGTGAACATTTATCAATTGTAAATTAGTTATTGACATCATAGTAATATCTAGATCTTGGTAACCATGGTCAACGAATCAGAAAAGGTGGAGGTGGATCCCAAGCCAGGGGATATGCTAACAATGTGGGGTTTGGATGTCACAGAGTAGAACATGAATAACTTCATTAGTCCAGTTGGACTACGTGCATGGAATTTAGGAGGTTCGGGAGAGGTGAGGAAACAGGTAGGGGAATTTAGTTTTCTGGAGGAAACCCTAAGGGGCCTAGATAAAGGGTCTCAGATGGTGATAAAGCCTCTAGCGAGAAGTCAAGAGCTGTTACCTCTACCTATCGTGGTCTCCGGTGCAGAAGCGGGGTTTCAACGAGTAAGTGGACTAAACCAAGGTCTGCAAAATTCTGTTATTTTCATTGAGGGGTTAGAAGATATTGTTTCTAGTTGTGGCTTCTTGAAGAAGCATGGATTGAAATCATGTATGGAGGGGATATTTCTTCCATCATCGTGAGTAAAGGCAAGGTGGTGGAAGGTTTGGTGGCATGCATGCCTCTGAAAAGCCTAAGAGAAGGAGAAATGCGGTTATAGGGTTATCTGTGGGAGGAAGGTTTGGAGACTCTCGCTGATGCTATCATGAGAGACAGAAGGGTATAGGAAGGGCCACATAAATGGGGGGGAGGGGCCCCAAAAGAGCGGAGATCATTGATAAACCTTCAATCTCAATAAAATAAGGAAGAACCACAGTCCAAACCAGGTAAATATCTAGCGGGTTTTGTCTCTGGGTTTTTACTTCAGGCGGAAGGAGAGACTGGTGACCCAAGAAGCGGAGAAGTGGCATTTCAGAGGGAGTCAAACACCGAAGTGGAAATAAATGACAAGGAAAGAAACCCGGAGTAAGGAGAAGAAGGGGGAAATGGAAACACATGGGGTAAAAGAAAAAAAGTGAAAGTAATAAGGAGAAAGGAGAAGATTCCAAATTTGGTCCTAGGTGTAGACATTTCGATTGATAAAGCAATGGACACTGCAAAGCTTACACTTGTTGGAAGATCCAAAGGGAAGAAGTACTCCCCAAATTACATTAAGGAATGGGCAGAAAATGCAAGGAGGGAATCCCCCGACCATAGATTTGAGGTTGTTAATTTAGCAAATGGTTGTTTCATGATGAAATTTAAGCGTAAGGAAACTTTACAATGGGTGTTGGAGAGAAATTGGGGGTTCGGCAGGGCCCTAATTTTGTTCAATATGGCTTCCTTTATTTGACGCGCAGAGGGAGAAAGTGGCTAACCTTTTCATTTGGGTTCAGCTTCCAGGCCTTCCGCACCCTCTCTGGTTGGAAAGTGTATTCAGAGAAATAGGGAACGAGTTTGGGCATTTTTTAGAAGCATATATGTCTTTCAAATAGACAACGGAGCAGGGAATGGCAAGGATAATAGTTCACCTAAATCCCAAAGATGGTCTGAAAGAGTTTATACAGTTGCATTACAGAGATTGGTCCTTCATTCAAGTGCTTGACTATGAGAAACTTCCGTTCCATTGTCATAGATGCCATCAATATGGACATCTAGAAAAGGACTGCCCCCTGGGTATAAGATAGAGGAAGAAACATAGGAAGGGAAAGGGTAGGACATAGAAAGAGGAGGTGAAAATAATGGAGACGACTCCAACTGAGGTGGCAAAGGGATAGAATTAAGGGGACCCTATAACAAGGAGTGAGGAGGAGTCCATGGACACACATATGGAAGAGGTAGAGATCCAGGTGTAGGAGGTGGAAGAGGAGCCGAGCCGAGTCGAGATAGTGGAGGCAACTGTGGCTACAACAGTGCCAATGTCTGTGGGTACTATCCTCGAAATTCCCCTCTCATTTTATGATTCTATTACATATATGTTGTCTCTTCTTTCGGGGCCTGGTCATTCCAGGCCTTCACCTTTTGGATATTAACATGTCAATTTACATGTTAATACTATTAATGAGATGCTGGACAGTATAATCACCTCTATCCCTTAGATTCACTTGGATCAGTAACCACCCCCCCTTTTCTGGGTAAACCTAGAAATACTAAACATGAGGGTGAAAGGAGCCCATACAACCTAAGATCCAGAGAAAAGAAGGAAATTTTTTTGGAAGTGGTAGGGGGACTAGGAAATATGTTAGATTCCACATTGGCTCCAAAACAAAGGGGAAGGAAATCAAATCTATCTAAAGCTCAGATAAGAGAAAAAATTGACATAACATATGGGAAGCAGTGGTCCTTAATAGAGGTTCTTAGATCAGTGCAAACCCCAGGTGTGGTGATTAAATGATTATTATTTCCCTTAATTGTAGAGGGTTGGTTAGTAGCCCCAAAAAACTAGCACTCAAGGCTTTAATTATCAAATATGGTCTGGATATAATAATGCCCCAAGAAACTTTGGGAGCAGGTGAATAAGTTAAATCAATTCTTGCTAAGATTTGTCCAGGATGGTCTTTCCAGTGTTTGGATGCTAAAGGAAGGTCTAGGGGACGTGCCCTAGGGTTTAAAGAAGGTAAATTAAAATTTATTAATTCATGGGGAATGGAGCAGGCCCAGACATTAGAAGCCTATTCTATTGATCTATGTACAAACCTTCTTTTTTTGAATATATATAGGCCATGCTAGGACCAGATGCCCTTTTGGAATGAAATGTGGGAAAAGTCCTTTATGTTTCAATCAAATCTGATCATAGGAGGGGATATCAATTTATCCATTGGCCAGGCGGAAACCTGGGGTCATACTACCCATATTGACCCCATGTCACACTACTTCTCAAATAAAATTCAAGCTGGCAATCTCATCGACATAAATCTGCTTGAGATGAGACCAAATTGGCGGAACATGAGAATAGGTGAAGCTAGGGTTGCAAAGAAGTTAGATAGGTTCCTAATTAAAGAGGAGCTTGTTGATAAAATCCCTATGCTTAGACAATGGATTGGAGAAGGGGGGGACTCAGACCATCATCCTTCCTATTATAACTCAAAGGATCTAATGACAAACCAGGGTTTCCCTTCAAATTTAATCCGGGATGGCTTAAAGAGGAATCATTTAATTCCCTCTACAAGGCCTCTTAGAGGCCCCAAGGGGAAGAGGAGGTGTTGAATAAAGCTACCCACTTCATGGAAAACCTGAAAAGAATGACGAAAGCTACCATAGAGTGGGGAAAAAGGAGAAATGAGAAAGAGGAGGAGTGGTTAAAATGGGAAGGAGAGGAGTTGGCCAGAATGGAGAGTCCAGAGGAAGATGAGTACAAAACACATGAAAACATGGAAAAAATAAAACTTTTGGAGGTAGAACGGAAGAAAATTTTCCCAGAAAGAGAAGAAAAGTGGAGATTAAAGAGCAGAGTAATTTGGTTGTCTGTGGGGGATGAAAATTCAAAGTTATTTCATAACTATGCCAAAGGAAGAAAGAGATCAAACAAAATATGGGGGATGAAGATGGAGGAGGACAAGACAACAAAATCCTTTGAGGACTTGACTACCTTGGGAAGGAACCATTTTAGTGATTTATTTAAAGCCCCAACAGCTGTGACTATAAAGCAGGAGTTGCTCAAGAAACGTTGCACATTATCAAAAGAAGTAGGAAAAAAGGGATGATTGTAAAAATTGATTTATCTAAGGCCCATGACAAGATAGGTTGGTTATACGTCAGGGTGCTTCTGACTCACCTGGGCTTCAATATTGATTTCACCAATTGGGTGATGGGTTGCATCAATGATGTTAGCTTCGTGGTGCTGATAAATGGGGCCGCATCTCCTTTTTTCAAAAGTCAAAGAGGGCTTAGCCAGGGGTGCCCATTATCCCCGCTATTATTTCTTCTAGCAGTAGAAGGATTAATTCAGATGTTGTTATAAGCCCAAATAAGGGGGGACATACAAGGCATTGAAGTAGCGATAAATCTCCATATCACTTACTTGTTGTTCATTAATGACATCCTGCTCTTTAGTGATGTAAGCAGGAGGGTCGTTAAGTAGATAAAATCAATTCTTGACATATTCCTCACAACGACTGGTATGAACATCAATTTACAAAAATCCAAAATAATATTGGAAGGCTTCTCGGGAGAGGACACTAGAAGGATTTCAGGGGAGATCCCTTTTGAGATTAAGCGAATGAACGAAAGCTTCAAATATCTATGTTTTTATCTGATGCATGACTCTTAAAAAATTATATATTGGATGCGGATGGCAGAAAAAAATTTGAAAAAAGGGTAAAACATTGAATTTATAAATGGATATCCAAAGCGAGCAAGGTGGTGTTAATTAAGTTAGTGCTAATGGCTATTCTAGTTTTTTGGGTTGCGCTCACTTGGATGCCAAAACGAATTCTGGAGAGGATTCAGAAAATTTGCAGCAGATTCCTATGGGAAAGTTAAAAGGAAGAGGAAGTGCTTCCATGGGTGGTACGGGACAAGATAGGTAGACCAAAGGAATGGGGGGGCTGGGGGATAAAATACCTCCCTTATTTTGTGTCATCCATGGCAGCAAAATTGGGCTGAATAGTTCTCTCAAATGAAAACCTTTGGAATATGGTTATCAAAAGGAAATACATTGACCCAATGACTTTGATTGAATGAACAAGGCTCCCTGACAAAAAAAATTCTCAGGCATTGGTGGTATGGAAGGCTACCCTTGGATCGTTGAAAATCATTGAGGATGGGTTGGTGTGGTAGATAGGTAACAATGACCAGCTGAGAATAGGATTGGACCCTTGGGTAGGATGCAATGAGGGCTTCTCACTGCCAAGAGAATTTAGAGCCCATCTATCCTCCAAAGGGTATAATTTCTTAATTTAGATTGAAAATATTGGGTTCTCAACGATCTGGAAACAAGCATGGAAATCAGGAGAGGACATGCAAATAGATCCCCAATGGAACAAGGCGTGGAAAATATACATGAATGAACTTGTGTGCTCAAATGTACGTCTCAGATATTGGCCAGATGAACTGCGATGGGTGCATACCCCATCAGGCAGATATTCTCCAAAGTTTGGATACTCTTATCTAATGTACAGAAAGGCATGGGAGGCCCAATAATTGTGGGCGAAGTCGCTTTGGAAATTGAAATGTCCAGTGAAAGCAAGGCAATTATTTTGGTGCATATTGAGGAACAAAATCCCAACTTGGGATAATATACTAAAAAGAAAGAAAGAGGGGCCAGGTTGGTGTTCTCTCTACAAATCAGAGTCAGAATCGGTCTCCCATATTTTGTCCACTACCCCTTTAGAAAATCAGTATGGACAAAAAATTTGAAGCTTCTAGGAAAATCTCAGGTCTTGAATGGGGTAAATGCAAAGGAAGCTTGACAGGGTTGCTGGAATGAATGTCAGGATGAAAACTGGAAAGTGCTTTCACTCTTAATTTCCTAGGGATTTGGCTAGCCAGGAACAAAAGTATCTTCAGAGATCAGGGATCTTCCCATAAAAATTTATCAATTGAGAGTGCAACAATTTACGAATCAATTCTGGTACAAAAATCCAAAACAAAATCCAGAGTGATCGAGATTGAACAAATTAGAGGTTACAAATATTTCGATGGAGTATCCAATCTAGAAAACATTTGTGAGGTGGGTATAGTCATTATTGTTAGTATTTTCAAAAGGTTGAAAGCTTCGGTAGGTCTGGGTAGTGGTACAAGCAATTTTGCTGAACTCAAATCTCTACACCTTTTATTATGCTGTCTTATCCACCTGAGACATCTCTCTGTCAAGATTTTGGAGACTCATAGAACATCATAAAATGGTTCAACAAGGAATTCATTTGTCAAAATTATTTTATGAAACCTATTCTTGAGGAACTATGGAATTTGAAAGATCAATTTACTTGCATCTCCGTGTGCCATATTTACAGGGAAAACAATGCAGATGCAGACATCCTTTCTAAGGAAGGTGTACAACAGGATATGGGTAGCTGGAAAATCAGAGAAATAGATCCAGAAGGGTCAATGGAGATAGATCGACCTCCCTTCATCTAAAATCTGTTTCATGGTTTTCAATATTTTCGTCTCTTTTGTATATATGGCACATTTTAGTATTTCTAACAGATGGATTCATAAACACTAAACATGAAAAAACTCGTTTTCTATATCAAAATACTCTTTTTTTGATACATTTATATATTTTTTCTTTTGTTCCTATTTGGGCTGGTTTTCCTCATAAGAGGAGGCCCAGGAACATACACTGGTCATACATGGTTTTCATATGGTTATAGCTATATATCAGCTAACATATTTTTGATAGGGCTGATCCTCTTTTGGCCGGTCACTACTGAATGATTCTCTTTTGAGTTACATAGTAAAGTGAATGCTTCAATGCATGTGCAACGTAACTATTTATTTTCTCAATAAAAAGTTCGATTTTTTCTTAGGAAAAAATAACTAGATCTTTCATGATGCAGGAGCATTAAGGGAGAGCCAGCAATGTGACAAATTTGGTCACATGTTGTGGCTTGGAAAGAGGGCCAGCAGTCCTAAGCATTTGAATACTTTGTCTTTCTTTGTTTTTAAAGTATTTTGTTTAAGATTAATTTGGGCTAACTCAACCAATGTAATTTGCATAATAAAAGAATGTTTAATTTAGGATTGGTTGAATACGTTGAATAAATTGTTTTGGAAACTGAATGACAATTTACCAACCAAATGGGAATTTTGGAGAAGGATAAAATGAAACCAAATCCACCATTGCGGGGTTCTGCCATCGATAGCGAGAAAGGAGAAAATAGAGGAGTAGAAGGAAATGTAAAAACCATCCATCTGAGGGCTTGGCTCTATGTTTTCTATTTTCCAAATTATTTCCAAGTGTTTTGTGTTTGATCGGAATCTCTGTTTTAGAACAATAATTTATTTCCAAGATTAATCCAAGTGTTTTGTGCTTTGATCGAGCTCCCTATTTTTAAATGATTTATTTGAATCTATGTTGAAATCAAATACCCGTATTTGAGACGCATAGCGAGAATACAAATTGGATTTGCAGGAATGGTGGGTCTATAGACCTTGCGTATTCTTTGTTGAATGTAATATTGTGTTGACTATAGAGCATATATAAATCGGATTTGCAGGCGTGACGAGGGCCGTTGGATCCAACCGACCAATGATGAAGGATCACATCGCAGGTGAAGAGACATCGCACATCGTAGAGAATAGCGGTTAAGAGATTTCACAAGTTAAATTTAATAACTTGCGATGCGAAGTCGTGTGGAGAGGGAGTTGCGCAAGCCGTCCGATCCTGTAGAAGCCAACGGTGGATATTGAAGCGATGACCGCACATCACAAAGGTTAGGTGTTACCACCAAGTATCGTCACGAGTTAAGTTTAAAATTCTGAGACGCAAAGTGGAGGACACATGTTAGCACGACGCAAAATCGCAAATTGCAGGGAATATACTTTAACATGTTAAGTTAATTTGTATTTTGTGCGAAGTGCAATCGCACGTTGATTGGTCAATAGCTGTGTGGGTCCCTTTGGAAGGAACTCCCGTGGGTTCATGGTTTTGTGTTGGTTTGTGCGTTGATTTGCACCGTTGTAAAGTATGTGTAGGGTTATGAAACCCGTTGTTGATTTGTGAAGCGTATGTATGTACCTAACCCGAGGTCAATAACTATTACGAATAAAGGGGATATTTATTAAATCTTTAAGAACTCACATTCCGCAGTGTTATTCTGACATACTGTAGCAGGTTTGCATCATTTCATATTATTCCATATATAGCAATAACTAGATCTATTCATATTATCCCATATATATTACCAATGATCCATATATATATATATATATATATATATATATATATCTAGAGAGAGAGAGAGAGAGAGAGAGAGAGAGAGAGAGAGTTTTTACTTTTTTTGTCATGTTTCTATATTTTGCAATAAAATTTCAATTTTTTTTTTATCAATTAAATGATGCAAAAACAAAATATAAATGTATCACAAAAATAAATTTTTTTTTCTTTCATATATTTCGAATAGGTAGTTATTTATAATCCAAATATAACTAATGCAAAGTCAATTATTAAAGTAATTGTTATAATCTTGGCCTTTAAGCCTGAACTATTGATCTTTTGCATTATTTTTCTTTTTCACATAAACATTGACACTATTTTTCTTTTAAAGTTACAAACTATGTGGCATATTTTTCCATCATGTGATATAAGATTATTGTTCCTTTTTAAAATAATATTAATTAAAATGTCTCAAACTGTGAAATTGACGGGATAGATTGCAACAACAAAGCGATCATTCAAAGCATGCTTAGGGTGGTCGATGAGAACTAACATCAAGCATGTGCCACAATGTGATGATAAGGAAATGTGGGTTCTTTGTTCCGTAATACTGGGTATTCATGACTCTAGTACTCTTCAGTGGTAAATAAAGTCACCATTTTGACATGCTTGTGACGTATTTTTCCATCACGTGATACAAGATTATTGAATAATTTTTAAATAATAATAATAAATATAATATTGCCTTGCATCGAGTGATTGTTGGGATAGATGGTAACAACACAAATGTCATTGATGGTATTCTTAGGGTGGATGGTGGCATCTCACGACAATGGTAGTATTAAGTAGATACCACATTGTTATTGTGAGGAAATGTGGGCACTTCATTCTAGAAGGTTGGGTATTCATGACACTAGCACCCTTTACATATAAATAAATTCATCATTATGGGTCTAACAAAACCTAAATACCAAACCTAAATTATGGGTCTAACAAACCTAAATATCAAATCAATTAAAGCTCACATGAAATTAAGGGTCTAACAAACCTAAATACCGTCATGGTGGGTAGCAAGTTCATTGTTGATAATCTTTTAAATAGGAATATTGTTATTAAATGAAATCTCTCTTCGACATCTCAAACTCAACATAGGATTTGGGTAAAATGAATCTTTTATTTTTTTCTCATATATGTTAAGTGAACTATAGTTTCATCACTTCTCTATTTTTCTCTCAATAATGTTCTCTCTATTAAGTAATTGTTTTTACTTGGTTCACAAAGGTCATGGATTTGAGCTTCTCCTTTACAAAAATTTGGTCTCACCTTCCCACAATCGTGGATGAGTGCATCAAAATACTAATCTAGGAGAGCCAAGAGATTTAAGAGATGGAGAAAAAGGAGGATTCCCCCCCATATTCCATGATAAGAGGCATTAGGGTCACATATTTATGGATTTGACCAAAAAAGGAGGGTTCCCTTAGTCTCAAACAATGATGAAGATAATGATGAGGACTTTGAGGATGTGGCCTTTAGGAAAGGTATTGCACCTTCCTTTGAAGAGTGCAACAAGCATATGCATTCATCCTTCAGACACAATCATTCATTATATGCCTACAAGGATGTGGCTAAGTTAGATGAGGAGATTTTGCTGGAAGATAAACGCAATCAATTGAAAAGGAAATTTGTTGGAAGGTATCCCGCTCTTTAGTTTTCCACTGGGTGGTCTTCAAAACACCAGAGGCATGTGCACTCTAGACTAGAGCACTTTGGATGTGATGTGCCACATTAGATCTTTTTTGACCTCTAGTCTCGATGCATATACAAATTTTAATGACTCGACAAAATATTTATTGTCATACTTGGAGCTAACCCTTACACCTCTTCCAAGGAGCTCTCCAAGAAAACTTGTGAGTTTTCTTAGGTGAAAGCACACCTTGCTTTGTCATCACATAACATTGGAGGAAAGGAAAAATATAACAAGGGCATTGTTGGAGAATACTAAATTCATCAGTAAGACAATATATATGCATACCTTAAATTTACTATCTAACATTATGGTTTTTTATGATAGGCTAGATTACTATGATAGGCATGGTAATTACAACACATTATTTAGTGATTCTTATAGTGTTGGTTCTAAGGTCATCCTATAATTTTGCATGATTCATAGTTTTTATTTAGTCTTACATCCTTGTTGCCATATAGGTTGATGATACTCCAATCGTTCTCATGCTTTCCTCTCTTAAGCATTTTGTATATTATTGCATTTTACCCATTTTAATAGAAAAACACTTATTTTGATATAATAATAATAATAATAACAACAACAATGATAAATAATTGCAAAATGTCAATTGTTTAGCTTGGGTGGTTGGGAAGAGAAGTTGTTATCCTCCCCACCCAAGTTCAAATCTCACTCGTGACATGTCTGCCCTTTGTGAGGTGATTATTGACTAGGGTTAAGAAGGTACCAACAAACTCATTCTTGCTTATGGTTAGAGAGTGAAACAAATATTTACCTATTACAAAATTAACTTAAATAAATAAACAAAATAGAAATAAAGGTGAAAAATTCCTACCATGTAAAAATCATAAAAATAAAACTCAAGAACAATGTTGCATGTTAAGAATAATATAAATAAGGTGCAGGGTTCAAATTTCTCCCTACACTACATGTCTCTTTTTTGCTGCCACAACTTGACCTAGCTTCTGCGCTACCTCCGACCGTGCATATTTCTTCTCTGCAACCCCAGTTGCCATGGATGTTGGTGGGGGTGTTGAACCCCTCCCCCCCAGCCTGAAGTCATTGCCTTTCGAAAAATAGTTGCAGGAGGGAACAAGAGGACTCTTACCGAGACTCAACAAAAGTTTGTGAAAAAGCTCGATTGCACCCCTTCAGTGGTGCTGCCTGTCGAAGAAACTTGCAGATATGCTCTTAATCTAGCTAATAGATGGCTTATTGGTCAGTTTATCAGCCTCTGGCCCTCCCCCAAAGCCATGGAGGACTAGGTTTATAGGAACTGGTCTCCCCTTATCTCTGAAGGGATTCAAATTTGTTTTGTAGGGAAAGGATTCTTCGTATTTGTTTTTGAGAATGCAGAAGATAAAAGTCTCATTTTCAGAGATGGGCCATACTTCATGGGGCCTTAAGGGCTATACATGAACAAATGCACTCCCGATTTCGACCCTGCACAAATGTGCCCTCTGCTATCCCAGTGTGGGTTCATTTTCCCCACCTTCCTCTACATTGTTGGAACCAAAAATCTCTGCAAACCATTGGCAATTCGCTAGGAGGATACATAGATCAAGTAGTGAGAAAAGATCAGTATTCCTATGCTCGCATATGTTTTGAGGTAGGTCTGGAAGTCGGGCTTCCAGAAGCAATAAAACTAACAGTCGCATATTGGATTCACATTCAGGAACTAGAATATGAACAAATACCATTCAAATGTTGGCACTACCATGGCTATGGCCATTTTGCAAGGCACTGCAAAAAAAATATTGCTGAAGAAAGCGAAAATTCGAAAGTTGACCAATGGACCACAGTGCAGAAAACAGGGCTAGAAAAACCTCGAGGAAAAGGGTCTGCAAGAGAGAAAAAATCCCCGCCAGCTGGGCAAGATTAAGGGGCTGGGAGCTCCATCCCCTCACCGATAGCAGGAAATTTAAATACAAAGATCAATAAAGCAACAAAAATAAATAATGATAGCAACGATCAGTCGAAGCTTTCCCCCATTGGAAAAGGCAGCGAGGAAGAAGGGCAACCAATAGTAACCCCTGAAATCTCCCCTTCTCCCACATACATAGACATAGCCAGAAAGAAGACAATAGACTCTCCCAGCTCCTCGGAGGATGAGATTCTCGAAAGGCTTGCAAAAAGAGCCCGCAGAAATTCCCACAAAGAAGCAAGGGAGGAAGAGAAAGAAAGACAAAAAACACAAGGAAGCCAACCCACAATTGAGATGTCCATCAGAAGGAGCACCAGAACAAGGCCTCCAAAGGGAGGAGCTCCAACCACCCCCAATAGTAAGTAATGCGTATCGTCTCTTGGAATTGCAGAGGCTTGGGGAATCCATCAAAAGTTGAAGCTGTCAAGGACCTCATGAAAACGAAATCAACAGATATCCTCTTGCTTTAAGAGACAAAAATTGAAAATGAAACCCTTCTGGAGGTCAGAAAAAAGAAATGGTAGAAGAATGCAGGAAAAACAGTAAGTTCAAGGGGCTCTTCAGGGGGAATTTCCACCTTGTGGAAGGAGGGCCAATTTACACTTGTCAACTCTTTTGAGTCTCAGCATTGGATTTTCACTGAGATGAGGCATATAGAAAGTAAGTTAACCTTCACACTTTTCAATTTATATGTTTCGGTAATGTATGCAGAGAAGAAAGAATACCGACAATCCTTAAATGCATTTCTAGAACTCCACTCTCCAAATAACATCATCATTGCTAGAGATCTTAACATAGTAATGAATTTAAAATAAAAAATAGGAGGTAGCAGTAGCAGGGATCAAATGATTTATGTGGTCGAAGACATAGTCCTCCAATGGGATCTAATGGACTTCAAGACAAAGAAAGGATTATACACTTGGACCAATAACAGGACAGGGGAAGATCACATCTCGACCAGATTGGACATATTTCTTCTCCAAAGCACAATGCTGATGGAAAGGAGGCTCATCTCCTCAAAAATTCTTCCTAAGCTCACTTCAGATCATAAACCCATTCTTCTTTCACTGGAAGAGGAAGAAAATCTGGGTCCAATTCCGTTCAGATTTAGTCCACTTTGGAGTGGTAAAGATGGATTCCTTGATATAGTTCGAATGGATTAGTCCACCAGTGTCATTGGCTCTCCCAAATATGTGTGGGAACAAAGGTTAAAGGCCACAAATAAATCTCTCAAGGAATGGAGAAAAAATCCTACAAAGACACCTAACAGTAAAAGAAAGGAAGTAGTGCAGCAGTTGGAAGATCTTCAGATGGAAATGGACACCAAAGACATCACAACAGCTGAACTAGACAAAGAGAAAAATTCCCAATGCATCTCCTATTGTTCCTTTTGTAATGAACAAGACTATTGGAGATTAAATTCTCACAGTCTTTGGTTGGAATCTAGAGATAGGAACACCTCTTATTTCCACCGACAATTCAGAGCCCGTCTGTCCTGCAACCATATATCAGAAATCACTACCTCTGAAGGGGTGATCTGCAAAGGCATAGACCAAATTAAATATGTTGTTGCCACTCATTTCCAAAATCTATATAGTAAAGGAAATGATGGAAGTGATGAGGACATCACATAATTTCTCAACAACATCCCTTCATTGGTAACCAAAGATGACAATACAACACTCACTAAGCAGATCACTGAGGAAGATATTAGCAATGTCATATGGTCCATGGAACTTGACAAAGCACCCAGACCTGATGGGTTTTCAATCCATTTCTACAAGATTTGCTGGGATAAAATCAAAGTTGACTTGGTCAGAATGATTAAAGGATTCCTGCAAAAAGCAAAGATGGGGGGTAGCACCAATTCAACCTTCCTTGCATTAATCCCGAAATAATTAA
This sequence comes from Pinus albicaulis, assembly GCA_034641835.2. Taxonomy (NCBI): domain Eukaryota; kingdom Viridiplantae; phylum Streptophyta; class Pinopsida; order Pinales; family Pinaceae; genus Pinus; species Pinus albicaulis. The sequence goes on from CM076578.1 coordinate 1,681,434,650, forward strand.
ACCCTTGCACCTTCTAAAGGTTCAAGTCAATCTCTCTCTGCAATGCCTCATACAAGATCATTGCAAAAATCCTCTCTAATAGAATTAAGTCGATCCTTGGAAGCCTCATCTCCATTTCACACGGAGGGTTTGTCAAAGGAAGACATATACTATATAATGTCATTCAAGTTCAGGAAACCATGCACTCCAACAATCTAAGGAAGGAGAAAGGTATGTTGGTCAAGCTAGATATGGCAAATTCCTTTGACAGGGTAAACTTGTCCTTTCTCTATAGAGTCCTCCTCTCCTTTGGATTTTCATAAGAATTTGTTAATTTGATTAAAGCCTACACCAACAAGCCTTGGATAGCTCCACTTGTAAATGGGAGGCCAACCAACTATTTCCAAGCTATGAGGGGATTGAGGCAAGGATGTCCTCTCTCCCCTTTCCTGTACATCCTCTTGACGGACATGCTCAGTAGAGAGCTGGAGATGGACAAGGCTGTAGGGTCTACTCCTGGTATTCCAATTATGAATGGGCTGGAACCAATTAACCACACCCTCTTTGTAGATGATTCCCTGATGTTGGGAGGTCTTTCTTCAGAATTTCCTCTACGTTCAAAACCACCCTCCAAGGTTACTGATGCGTATCCGGAGCTCTGATAAATGATAGAAAAACTGTTGTCTACAGCTGGAATGATGATGAGAATGAAATTCAGAGAGTAGCATGCATATTGGGGTTCACTGGTTATGCCAAATGGGATAAAATAAATTATCTTGGACTGCCATTAACGCTGGGCATCAACAAGAGTTCATTATGGGAAGGTGTGATAGAAAAAATCAAATCCAAAATCTATTCCTGGGGAGGATAGTGTCTCACGCATGGAGGGAAACTTACTTTGATTAAATCGGTGCTCTCTGCCCTCCCGATTTATCAAGCATCATTTCTAATGGCTCCCAAATCAATTATTGGGTAGATCACCAAGCTGTTGCACGATTTTCTTTGGCACGAAGGTAAAGGGAACCAACGCAAGTTCCACTTGATCAAATGGGAAACTGTAAAATGTCCTTTGCGTGATGGTGACCTCCAAATAAGGGATCCGGATCAAGCCAAAATCTCCCTAGGTTGGAAGATACTCTGGAAACTTCATGTCAACTCCAACCATCTAGCAAGCCACGTTCTCAGAAAAAAAATATTCAAGGGGCATCGTTAAGACAAATACAAGAGGTAAGCAATAAAAAAAGCACGCAACTTTGGAACTTGTGTAAAAAAAGCACAAATTTTTTTCAGTTGTATTTGTATCGAATCCCTAGCAACAGGTAAAAAGTGAAGCTGTGGACAGAGAGTATCATAGGCCATGCACCTCTTGCAAACTCTGTAGGTCTTGCTGAGATTCGAGATTGCTTGAAGGAGAGAGGAATTAAAACAGTCCATGACATCTTAGAATGGGACGAGTTTGGCAGATGGATATCCTGGAGCTTTACCAATATCCCGGAGCATTTGTTACAACAGGTGGAAACTCTTAAAATAGAGCTCAGAGACGCTGCCCCAGTGCACAAGCTTGCAGAAGATTCTTGGGGTTGGGGACCCTTTGGCTATTACTCTGCTGCCAAGGGTTATACACTTTTTCAACCCCAGCATGAAAGGTCTCTACCTGCCAGTTTCTGGTTACAGGTATGGGATCCAATGGGCCTTCCCAAAATAAACATTTTCTTTTGTACGCTAATGCAGAAAATTTTTTTAACAGGTGAAAATCTCTTGAAAATAAGTATTGCTGGTCCGCACAGATGTGCCCTTTGTAGACAAGCACTTGAAACCTCAGACCACCTCTTCGTTGACTGCCCTTTCGCCAATGAAGTATGGACTCTCTCCCTTCACGACCTCAACACTGTCGCCCCATCCCAAATCTCAGTAGTGGACCTCTTCTCCTCATGGAAGGAGTGATACCCACTGGCCATCTCCAACAAGATCCTTTGGGCCTCGGTTTGGATCAACATCCATAAGTTTTTTTGTTGGAAAATATGGCTCGCCAGGAATGAACAGATCTTCAATAACACTACTTAGACCTCCTCCACCATAGCTTCTAAAGCCAAAGCTCCCATTTTTTAAACTCTGAGCAACCAACCCCTCAAATCTTAAAACACTTTACTCCTTGAGGAAAAGAAATGGTTTGGGACCTTTGTCTTCTGGCACAGGATTCAAAGTGCTGTCAAATCCCCTCTCAATCCTAAGTGGAGGTTAAGGGACATAGACAAAATTTTTCAAAGATGGTGGAGGAAGCAGGGTACAACAACGGTTTTCTTCGATGGTGCCTCCAAAGGAAACTCCAGGACAACAGGTGCTGGAGGCCTCATTTATTCACCGGATGGCATTATAAGAAAAACATTCAGCTGGGGTTTAGGACAATGAACAAAAAACCAAGCAGAAATACTGAGCCTGTTAAAAGCTTTTCAAATCACTAGAGAAAGAGAATTCAGAGAGCTGGAAGCATTCAAAGACTCTGAAATTTTGATCTAAAAGATACATTCGAAAGATCAGTTTAATGATGTTGTCCTAAATAAGAGCTTACACATGCTGAGATACATTATTCTCGATTTCACTTCTTTTAAATGCTTTCACATTCTACGAGATTCAAACAAAGAAGCTGACAACTATGCCAACAAAGGCTGCCTCCTCCCACATGGATACCTCAGTATAAACGACGAAAATCCTTCACAAATTTGCATTCCATGAATAGCAGTCTGGTTTGTAAAGGAAAAATGTTTGTAGTCTTGTACTGATGGTTGTTCTGGCCTCGACCCAACCTGAATTCTCTATTAAATAAAAATCCTTAACCGTTTCAGTTAAAAAAAGAAAGAAAGAATAATATAAATCAATATTAAGGAAAATAATTTGCAATTAAAAACCCAAAAAAGGTTTCATTTTATTGAACATATATAATATTCACACATAGGGCAACAAAATTAATGTCACCTGGGAATATATATATATATATGTCTGACTTAAATTTGTTGTTAAGGTGCAAAAATTACATCATTATAAGGTGGTGACATGGAAGTGATATATTTTAGAAATCAAGTGAAGTAACATATATATATATACATATATATATATATATATATATATATATATATATATATATATATATATATATATATATATATATATATATATATATATATATATATATATATATATATAACTTAAATTTGTTCCCAAAGGTGCAAAAAGTACATGATTATAAGGTGGTGACATGGAAGTGATATATTTTAGAAATCAAGTGAGAAGTGAAAGGAACCATTATAACCTTCGATTAAGGTGGTAAAATGGTCGAATGTGTGTTACATGATTTCGAGGAGGTGGGACAGGCCCATCGACATCACCTCGCTCCACGGAGAGAGGAGGAGTGACCATCCCACTGTCCACTTGGCAAACATTCAAAATTTTCATGAAACTAGCATGACGCCTCACCATTCATTCATTATGGAATTTGATAGGGAAATATAAGCCTCATGAAGTGGTTATGGGTGATAAATGGTCTAGAAAGGAAAGAAAACTTCTCATTATTTCTTGAAGGTGGTGGAAACTTGCTACTCTATGTTTATTATTTTCATTCTTTGTTGTTGTTTCCATTCCTCGCAGTGGCAGGTCCAGGTCCTCCTAACCTAGCCTCTTTATGCACTTCACTCTAAAGCACGCATAGGTCTACAATCTAATAGTATTTTTGAAAGTCACTCGATGGTGTTATTAATTCAAGCATGGAGGGTGGTGGATGTTCGTGGTCATCAAGATTAGTTGGCCTTCGAACAAGGGGGTCTGTGTCCTAGACGAGTGCTCAATTGATAAGGTATATCTTGTAGCCATCCTCAATCAGGCTTGGAACAAGGTATTTAATCGTTATGTCTTGACTTTGGCGTAGTATAGTTTTCTTAGCCTCATTTCTCTAGTCAAAGTGTTTCATACTCTTTCTGTTCAATTTGTTTCTTTGAATTACTACACTTTGAATCCTCCCTCTTCGGCTCCTGAGACATGTATACAATCTTCTTTTTCAAACTCCGAGTTTATCCTACACTCTTCCCTACTAGCTGAGACTCTGCCTCCTCTCTACCAATTTCGTCTCAACACTTTCATTTCAACTCCTACACAATGTCACCCTATTAGCCTCCACCCTTGTCTTATTGTCTTAGCCAATATTGTCTCCCCTACATTGCTTCTCTATGTTTCCTTTATCATCATATCCAACCAAATCCTACCAGCCATGCCTTGGCAAAGAGGAAGGAATCACCACATATCTTCAAGTAAAGCAGAATGTAGTGTTAGGGTCCGATAGCGAGCTCACTTTGCAGCATAACATTATCATTCTCAAACCCCTGATCATATACAACTACAAATTGACAATGGATCCACAAATTCCATGGTTGATAGGGATGCGTATATGGATGCATATATTCTTTCCTTGGATGTTGAGTGGCTCTTAGATCTCAACCACACCCAAGGAAGGCAAAACCAATATTTATGAACTATGGACTTGCATTGTCACATCAAGGCTCTTATTAGTAAAAATATATTAGACATAAATGATGTCAAAAGGGAACTATCTCTTTAGTTGGCTAACATGCAGATTGAGCATAAGGAAATGTCCCTAGAACACAGGGACATGACCCTTCGTATGACTAGAATTGAGACCATTCTCTCCAAAGGAAAAGGCCCTGCTTCTCCTAGTACCCTTGAAGCTCCTATATATGTTTCCACCTATACCTAAGTTGTGTTATGTTTTTCCTCTCTAATTGTGGTAGCTCTTCTTTGATCTCCTTTATGTTTTTGGTTATTATATCTTATGAGCGGCACAACTGCAATTTTGCTAGGATCAAAACTTTCTGTTACAATAACAAATTAATAGTTAATGATATGTCTTAGTTGAGCTATGGCCATTGCCAATATTTTGTTTCCTTTTGGACAAAGATATTGCTTTTCTATTACTGGTTTGGTTTCCCTAGCGACAAATTGTGGCGAAGAAAACTCTAATTTAAATGTAAATGAAGTAACACCTCTTGATTGATCAATAAAATTTGAAGCTTACAAAAAATAAATAAAGAAACAATTATAAAAACAAGAACACATGAAATTAGGAGTGAAGCTACTTATACCTACATATTAAGTTTTAATGTGATGGTAACTGTTTATGAAAAGCTTAAATAATAACAATCCTTTAATTAATTTTATAAATAGAAAGAAAATTAAATTAATGATTTTACTTGATTTGTTTTAAAATTAAATTTACTAATTATTTTATCCAATTTATATATTTTGATGTGAATAGAAACATTTTTAAGAATCAATGCAACAATTTTTACAATTTTATATTGGAAAAACACACACATAATATATAAAAAATTCTTAACTTCATGAAAGGAAAAATAAAATAAAATTGACAATGGCATTAAATATATTAATAGTTAAAAATTTAAAAGAAATCAAACTATAAATTAACTATACACAATACAAATAGTTGGCCATCTAACAACATTCAATTCTCCAAAAGTAAAGATAAACATTTGGGGTAGGTGCAAGGTTTGGGTGATTTCCCAAATTGCTATTTATACCAAAATTTGGAACTATAAGCATAAATTCATGGGCATTATGACTTAAAGCATCAATGACTAGCTTCAAAACAATAACTAGGAAATTAGTATAGAGTGGTTGTCATGCCACTTGAAATTACGAAATAGAAATAATAATAGAAAAAATAATTTCATATTCGTAAATAAAGCATGTATGGAATAAAATTAGATCTAATCAAAGTATATATTCAAATTTGATTGCTCAAGGAAATTTCCTCTTTAATTTTGATTTGGTCCTTTTTTTTTTAAGAGAATAAGCTCAAGCATGAAAATTGATATCTTGTAGATCTCCTGAAATGGATATATCCTTCACTTAAATGAGATATTCTCCGAATCCAAAGTTTATGTATTTACTTGTTTTAGTAAATATTTATAAGGATCCTACTTGTAATTACTATACATTTTAGTGATTATTAAATGTAGAGTTATTGTTGTTTCAAGTGTACATTCATGTGTTTCTTTAGTACATTAAACAAATGTTTTATATGTCTTAGTGGTTATTACATCTAGATTCATTAGTGTTTTAGTGGACATCCATTTGATTTCTAATTCACTACACAAATGTTTGAATTATTAATGTTGGTTAGAAATTGGATGAGGCACACAAGTTTGACTTGCTTTTAGGTGTTATTTGTCTTTATAACTTACAAAATGTAATATTGTTTATTTTAATGAACATTTACAATGTAGGATTTCATTTATAACTATTATATGTCTTAGTTGAAATTAATTGTACATAGTAGTGCTTTAGTGGACATTTATGAAATCCTCTAATGCACTTATTAGCACTTGTTAAGTTGTTGAGAAATTAGAAATAATAACAAAACTCTATACTTGTCAAATTTGGTTGTGTTAGGGGTTTATTTGTCTATAATGATTTATTGTATGCAACCTTTCTTAGTGTGGAGGACATTAATAAGGTTCCTTTTATCAGTGCTACATGTTATAGTGGTCATTAATTGCATCTAGACTAGTGTTTTAATTGATATATATATTTTTAAAATAAAGTAGCTATTTATATTATATCACAATGCTGCTTTGTATGGATAGCTCCATTTACATTCAATGTTTACATCAATAGCTTCAAAGTTCCAGCAAAGCCATAACTTTAATTTCCTTTTGTCGTGGGATTTTTATTCTACAATATTGCATCGATACTATCCATATATTCGACAAAAATTGTTCGTATATGCATAACATGATATATTATTTTCTAATTGGCCCCAGATGGGCTAGGTTCCAAATCACTTTTGTTCTCAAGATTCATCTGCATGACATGAGTTGTTGCATCCCCTCCCGTTGCTCCTAGAATATCCTCATCCTACAAAGGAAAACTAGGTTCCAGGGTGCCCATATTTTCCTCTTCCTCCAAGCTCCAAGTCGCCTCTCGCTGCCTTATTTTTAGGAACATCATGTGTGATTCCATGCAAAGAAATTTGCGATCCATTTGAGTGTGCATCTCATCTAGCCTACGGTCCATCACCTTTTCCCTATCATCCCATTCCTTCTCCTTAAGCTCCCTTATTTCCAACAACTCCTACATCCCTATTAAATTTTTGGAAATTTTCCTTGATACTTTCTTCCAATGCTTGAAGCCTCCAGGTGCATCCCTATTCTCCATCATTGACAACAACAAATTATCCAAAAACAATTTCTAATTTATAAGCATCCAAATGATCTTTGTTACACCCCGACCTCCCTTATTTATCTCCTCCCACTCCCATCGGTAATGTTCCTATCCAACAACTAGTATTAACTCCTCCTGCAAGTGGAACATAAACTCAAAATATCTGTTCAATGAGCTAGTCATCACGCTAAGTGAATTCATGCTATCATGAATGAGCCTCTCCTCTATTAACTATCAATCCCACATTGATTGTGCTTGTGAGGACTGCCAAAAATTTAAAACAGGTTGACCTTTATTAATGTTAGTCCAATTAAGGAGGCCTCTACGCATGAATAGCAATGTATGTTGGATAAACCAGAGTCCCACCTGTCCTCTCCTATCATTCTCCCTGTGACGATTTGGAAACAACTAGCAATTTGTGTTTAATTTCCTAAATGTTACTGGTAGTCCCCATGACAATTTGAAAACAACTAGAAACTTGTGTTTAATTTCCTAAATTTTACTGGTAGGAACTCTGGTTGGCCATGGTGTCCTCCTCCAAGTTGAGAGATCTCCTAAATTTTACTAGTAGAAACTCTGGTTGGCCATGATGTCCTCCTCCAAGTTGAGAGATCTAAGAATGGAACTCTAGTTGGCCATGGTGTCCTTCTCCAAGTTGAGAGATCTAATAATGGAACTCTGGTTGGCCATTGGTCTGAAAATGGGTTGGATAGCTTGTTATGATTTTCAAGAACCTCCCACTCAGTTAAATAAATAAAAGATCTAGCTTGTACTTGACTTTTTGTGGAATTATTACTTGAAAGAGGTGTATTATTTTTAACTGTTTAAGTGTCTTAAGTCCATTTTTTTTTTGAAATTAAACATGTGTAACAAAAATATAATGTAGCAATAAAACATCCACACATAACAACAAAATTAATCTAGGAGTTCACCTGAATATCGTGGGCTACGTCTCCTTGAGCTTTTGTCATCTTGACTTGGATCTTTGGGATTATGGTAAAGTTTCTTTTACAAGTTCCACACTTAACTCCAATGGTTACTGAATTGAACCAATTGGTTTAGAATACCATCTATATCCCTGTCATGGCTGTCATCACTCTGCAAACTAATCTATGCTCCCTTAGACTTGATTCCTTCTATCGGTGCTCTGAGCTACACTGAGCTTCTACATGGCACTAACTCCTTCAAAATTATTATTCTATCCCTGAAACCTCACCTACTGTCTTCAACACACATCAAACACCAAAATTAGACTGATCATTTTCTCAAAATGAGCACTGCATCCCCAATCTAGGCCTTCCTCCATGATTTGCCCTAGGCTGCCCAAAAATTACCTTTAGATTCTCGAGCTCTAGAAGTATTCAAATGGCTCTAAAAATACCTTCATTGGATTCATAATTCCAAAAATATTCAGGATATACTATTGGTTCATTGAAAATGGCCTCCAGCTGCTCCGATTTCACCTCCAACACCTAGTGGCACCCCCTATCACTAGGGTCACTAAAAACTTCTATGATGGGTTATCGATCTCTATAAGTCCTAAAAAGCTTCTAAAACCTCCATCAATGGATTCAAAATGCTCATTACAGTTAGAAATTACTATTGGTTCACTGCATAAGTCCTCTAGTTGCCCTAGCTAGGCCCCGAATTGTTGCTGGCAAAAGCTGGCACTGATGGCCCCTGGAACTTCAATGAAGCATCTAGGCATTCAAAAGTCATATAAAGGCTCTGGAAACCACACCATTAGTTCCAGAACATCTGAAAGATCCAAAATTGACTATTGTATTTCTGAACAAGGCCTCTACCTGCACTGTCTAGGCCTCAAATTGTTGCTGCCCCCTGGTGGCCCTGGTGGCCCCTTGAACTTCTCTGAAGAAAAAACCTGCTCAAAAGTCTTCTGATGGATCTGAAACCCTCACCATTGAGTATGGAATGTTGGAGATATTCGAAATTGACTATTGGCACTCCAAAATTGGGCAAATCCAGCTCAAGATAGAGCCTAAAGTCAATTTGTCCAGTGACACCAAAAAAAGCTCCACTAGTTGTGGAGAAATGGACTTAACTCCATTTAAGTTCAGCCAAATCCACCAAAACTGATGGGAACTCCAAATATAGCACCAGGATAACTACTGGCATTAAATTTTAACAGTTGTGTGGGCACATGCACCCCAGACTCCGCGGTCTACGTGGGCGGTTATCGTAAACCATTGCAATAAAACCACGTCACATAACCTTCGGCTTTTAATGCATGTGCCAGGTTTGATAATGGCGGGTGTAACAATTTTACTAGTAGTTAAAATTTTTGGCCCACGGTCTTGGCGCTAAGGGCACATGGTGGGGGCTGGCCCCCAAAACCTCCATACTGAAAACCGTCAAACTTCAAATAACACCGCAATCCTTATACGGTTAAGTAACACGGTTAGGGGAGTTGGTTAAGCCATTTTGTGCGCTATGCAGGAGGTTGGGCATTTGAACCTAGCCAACTTCAACAAAATTTTAATCGACCATTCCTGGGCCACATGGCGGCCTCCAAGATTTCCACATGGCGACCTTCCATTGGCTCAAAAACTTGAAAGTCAACCAATAGCCGAATTACACACTGACACTTGTCAAGACCTCATTGGTCCAAATGGAATATTCTGGGGAATATTCTCTTTTTAATTTCCCAAAATTCCAAGTCAAACTTGGTCAAAGTCCAAATTTTCCAGTTTACTAGACTTTTCAAATTGCGATAACTTCTTCATACGGTGTCGGTTTTTCGAACCGTTCATCACATCGGAATCAGGAAGACGAGATCTATCTGGTCGCTGAGGTTTGGCACACTTCCAAACACTTTGAATTTTGAGCTATCACTTAGGTCCATGATCCAGTTCTGATCAGCCATGGTGTCCTCCTCCAAGTTGAGAGATCTAATAATGTCCTCCTCCAAGTTGAGAGATCTAAGAATGTCCTTCTCCAAGTTGAGAGATTGAGAGATCTAAGAATGTGGATAAATGATATTTTTTTAATTTCCTAAATTTTATTTATAGGAATGTGGATAAATGAGATTTTTTTAATTTCCTAAATGTTATTTATAGGAACTCTGGTTGGCCAGGGTGTCCTCCTCCAAGCTGAGAGATCTAAGAAGGTCCTGCATTTAATTTCCTAAATGTTACTTATAGTAACTCTGGTAGGAACTCTAGTTGGCCAGGGTGTACTCCTCCAAGTTGAGAGATCTAAGAATGTCCTCCTCTAAATTGAGAGATCTAAGAATGGAACTATGGTAGGAACTCTGGTTGGCTAGGGTGTCTTCCTCCAAGTTGAGAGATCTAAGAATTTCCTCCTCCAAGTTGAGAGATCTAAGAATGTGGAGAAATGAGATTTTTTTAATTTCCTAAATGTTATTTATAGGAACTCTGGTTGGCCAGGGTGTCCTCCTCCAAGTTGAGAGATCTAAGAATTTCCTCCAATTTAAGAGATCTAAGAATGTGGAGAAATGAGATTTTTTTCAAAATTTACCACTGACAAAGAGATTAAAGAATGTGGAGAAATGAGATTTTTTTAAAATTTACCACTAACAAAGTTGTTTATTCAAAGAATTGAGAGATCTAAGAATGTGGAGAAATGAGATTTTTTCAAAATATACCACTGACAAAGCTGTTATTCAGACAATTGAAGGAAAATTTAATGAGCTTCCTAAAATTTGTTGTGAAACTTGTCTTACTATCATTGAGTCACCAAGGACCTAAAATATCCTGAGAAACCTGTCTTACTATCATTGAGTCACCAAGGACCAACAATTTTTTGAAACCATACTCCTTAGCAATATCAAGTCCTTTCCACAATGCCCAAAACTTTGCTTGGTTATTTGTTGCCTCTCCTAGACCCCAGGCAAAGCTATATCATTTTTGTTCTTTGGGGCAAAGGATCACCCCTCCTACTCCGAGCTCCAAATGAAACAAATCAAAAAAAATTTAGTAGATATTTTCCAATGCTTTAATTTTTGGTTAAAGGTATTAATTTCTTTATTTGTTAATATAATTATTAATGTGACACATCTATGTAGTTATTAAATTTGACATAATCTTAACGATTAATTTTATTTTAGTTTGACATAATGTTGGGTTTTATTTTATTAATGACTTATTATATTAATTAATTAATTAATTATACAAATTAAGTTGAGTTTACAATGGATCAACTTCAATGTTGAATGGAAAAGTGATTTACTCATTTATGAGATGTTTTTAGTTTCAATGTTGGATAGAAAAACAATTTACATGTGTAGAATGTTTTCACTAGGATTTTGTGTCGAACCTAGATGCCCATGTTATAACTTTAACGGTTTTTAATTATAATATTATATGCTTTAAATGGTTATTGATTATAAATAAGTTATTGTAATTGTTTATATATATTAATAAATTATTATTATTCGACTACTAAAGCGTGTTGTATGGAGGAATCATTTATTATAATATTAATTATTATTATTTTTTAAAATAACTAATTAACTAATTCATTAACTACTAGTTTTTAAATGGCTAGTCCAACGGTTAGTTTTAAACGACTGATTTTCAACGACTAATTCCGGGCAATAATGCATCCACACTATTTATTCAATAAGATCTATGGACTTTTTCACCTTGTCTTGAGGATGAATCACATTAGTTGGTTTGAAACGTCGACCAAATCCTAATGACGTGATTAATCCGAAAATCATTTATCTACTTTATGGATCACAAAAGTTTTCATTCTAACATTATTATTGTTATTATAATTATTACTACATTGGTAGAATTGACAATTAGGTCAAGATTGTATAAGGTTAATTTCAATTACTGCCATTATAACATGGAGCCTAATCCAACTAATGCCACTATAACCTTTATAGATATCAACATTGCACATAAGGCTAACTAGAGATTTGAACCAACCATGCCGTTAAAAAAAAAAAAAAAAATAAAAATAAAAAAAATAAAAATAAAAATAAATTAAACAAAATATATAATAAAATAAAATAAATTTATTTTAATTTTAAATTTATATTTTGACTTTTTGTTTTTTATTATTTATGAGATTGAAAATTAGGATGAATCTTAACTTACAATTTAGTCAACATTAATAAACTTAGCTATACATTATATAGCTTTGTATTTTAGTTGTTAAATGGGATTTTAACTTTGAACATATTAATAAAAAATGACATTGATGAGCACTAGATGAGGCAATGATGATAGTGCTATACCCAAATGCACTCCTCAAAAGAAGGTTTCAAAGAAGCAGCCCAAGACTGAACCATTGCTAGTAACAATGTCCAATGACTTTATAAGTAATGAAGGTATCAAGGACAATTGTGGTAATAGTAAAAGAGGTAGATGGATGGGAATTTAGCGATTCTCAAGGCGTCCTTGTATATGAAGAAAAAATTCTCAAAGTTTCCATTGAGTACACAAATTGGGTAATTTCACTATAAAATTTTTAATAAGAGGGCTAGATTAACAATGCAAGTTGGATTTTGGTCTAAAGTACTTGGTATTTATGATAATTTATTAACTACTAAGTTTGATTCTCAAAACATTCCATTTGTTGTGTTTAAATACTAGGAAGGCTTTGGATGGAGGATTGTTGTATTAGTTTACGCTGGATATATGATTTTAGAATGATTTCATAGTCGTGGCCTTTATTTAGTGTATTAAAATGTAGGCAAGCAATATGTGTGCATGAGTGGTTAATGTCGATGACCTAATTTTTTTTAATGAGTGGTTAAACTAACGTAGGCTAGGGTAGTCAAGTTTATTTTTTCATTTTCTAAAGTCATGTTATCAGTGTTAATTAATAAAGTAATTAGTTGTTGGGATACTTTGTATTAGTAGAGATTGTTTTTTACTGAATACATGGACCATCGTGGCCGATTTTATATTTGTATTTATCTGATCTATGTATATATTTAGTCTATGATTGATAAACAGTAATATTCACTGGGTGAATTTTGATGATCTTATATATTTTGGAGTGACCTTGGTCACAAAGACAGAATATGCACTGGCATATACAACATGTAAATTTCAATCTATAATGAAAATTTTGATTTTTCCTATGGGAAAAAAAATACAAATTTTTTTATTATTTATTATTTTTGATAATTCTATTTAAAAGCAGGTAAAAATAGTCACTTCTTATACATCAATCAATTAAAATAAAGGAATTTAGATTTTAAACATTTAAAAAACAGTTTTTAGTTTTCAAAATATTCAAATTTTATTAAAACTCTATGAAACTTTATAAACTCTTCTAAATTTTTTGGAAACTAATTAAAACTAAAATATTATTTTGACAAAGTAATTACAATATTCTCTCACATAGGAAAATATAATAACTGTTATAAGGGATAAAATGGAAAATGTGCAAAATCAGTAAGCAGTTATTATATGAAAAGTTACAAGTGTATATTTTTTCACATTGCAAAATTTTGATATAAATAATAATTTTCATATTTTCGGAAACAAGGCAAAACTAATATAATGCACTTTCATTAGTAAATAAATATTTACAATAAATATTTCCAAATGTTTCTCATATTGGACTTCAAAACAAATCTAAATATAACGAAACACCTAATCTAATCAAGAAATGTCACTTTTATAGAGAAAATAGAGATTAAACATTGTTTTCAAGGTAATCAATATCCCGTGTACTTACAAACATGTAAATGAAATTGAATGGAGCTACCTTTAATGGTAGAGTGTTCATGTAGTAATTTTATGTTGTTATTTGGGTGTATGAAGAAGACATTGCAACAAGTACAATAAGTTCATGAATGATCTATACATGTAACAAGACCTTAAATATTTCCAAATATTTTTATTATTAGAGTTTAAAGCAAATCTATATATAATGGAACATGCAATCCAACCGAGAAATACCACTTTTGTATAAAATGTAGAGGTCAAACATCACTATCAAGGCAATAAGTATCCCCTATACTTACAAATGTGTAAATCAAATTGAATGAAGCTACCTTTGATGGCCTAGTATTCATGTAGTAATTTGATGTTTCCATTGGGGCATTTGATGTTGAAATGGAAGCAAGAAATGGCACCCAAGGGGGCTTCTGATTTAATTTTCCCTTAATTAAATTGGAAGATAAATTGTAATTTTATCTCATGACAACTTGTATTAGTTAACTAAGTCAGAAAGGCTTAGTTAGCTTAGGAAATTTGAGTTGAGGGCCAAAGAGGAGGCACATGTAGAGTTCTCCCATGGTTTAAGGGGCTCTAGTTACAATTATTTGTGAGTTGTAATTAGTTAACTCAATTAATTGAGTTAAAATCAGTTTAACTAGTTCTAAGTGAGAGATGAGCTAGAGATAGGTCTAGTAAATTAAATCTGATTTAATTCACAATGAGTGATCAATTAGTTAACTGATAATTTGATATAAATAGTTGTTGCGTGTTAGCTCTAAGGAAGGCCCAGTTGAGACTGAGGTTAAAGGGATGATAACTATCAGTTGTATAATTAGAAAATTGTACAGTTAGTTATAGAGTCATGTGGAAGCCTATGATGCATTGCACTATAAATTAGAAGGAATTCCTATTTAATAGGGTGACAATTCCTCCAAGAATGCGTGAGAAAGGTTGGTTGAGCAGAGGCTGAGAATTCGTTAACTACTTCACTGTTTTTTCCTAGATCATAGTTAGAGAGTTGGCAGAGTGCAGGAGTTTCTCGGTGAGAGAAAGCATTGTATTGTTTCATGGTCTTGAATTTATACAATATATAGATAGTGGAGTTTTTATTTGAGGCTTTCTCCAGGTACATCTTGCGTTGCACGATTGATAATTATTTCTCTTACTTGTTATGTTATTGTACGATCGTGTTTTGTTTCCTCAAATTGTAGAAGGATTCGTTATTTTGTTTCAGTACATTACAAGATTAGATTGAATCTTGTTGCTAGATTTTCTACACTTGAAGAATATATTGCAACATATACATAAAGGTTAATGACTGATATACACATGTAACAAGATCCTAAATATTTCAAATATTTCTCCTATTGGAATTCAAAACAAATCTAGATATAATGCAACAAGAATGAGAAATGTCACTTTTGTAGAGAAAATAGAGATCAAGCACCGTTTTCAAGGCAATGGGTATCCCCTATACTTATAAACATGTAAATCAAATTGAATGAAGCTAAATTTGATGGGAAAGTGTTCATGTGGTAATTTTTTTATGTTTCCAATTTAGTGCATGAAGAAGATATTGCAACATATATAATGAGGTTCATGGATGATCAACCATGTAACAAGATTCTCCACAATTTCTCCTCTTACTAACGATTTGTGTTAGAAATAGGTGAAATTTTTTAGGATAAATGTATGCAAAATCCATTGAAATAAAATAATTCACTATTTATTTTATTTTTTTAATTGGATTTGTATCACCTCACAAAAGCATTAAATTAGTTACATAAATGAACTATTCACAATAATATAAACAATAGGGGGTGGCCTCAACTTGCCTAGAGGGAAACCAAGTATTTTTGGCCATCTCCCTGTTGAGCCTCCAAATTTTCCTTCTTTTTGACAATTTATCTCCCATTTTCACCCATTTTTGTCACCTATTCTCATATCATTACACCTTTACCATGAGTTAAGAGTCATCCGAGGCATGCAAATACATTAATAAGGTAAATGCCCATTTTTATCTCAAACTTATATGTTTTCGTTATAAAAATGGTTTGATTACATATAAGCTATCGAATTGCACATATTCCACAACTCCTCTAACATTTTGAAACTATTTTGATGGTTCTATAAGATTCCATCTGTTCTAAATCAACCTTAGCATATCTACAATTATTAAATGATCCCAAGATGGGGATCCATCTATGAACTACAGATGGAATTCCTCAAGTTGATCACAATGTCAAGGTCAAACTCACAGTCAACGTAATGACTAGTACATATTTTAAGCATAATATCAAGTGAGCGAGGTTGATTTCAAGCAAGCGAGATTTTGAATGTGATATGATGATTTGACGAGAGAGTTTTTGATTAAAATTTTATGATATGTGTTTGCATAATTCATATCTCCAATAATGAATAATGAAAAGGAGGACTCCTATTCAATTTTAATGACTGAGATGTAAATCTAGTTTCGAAACGATTAGCCAATAGACTCTCAAAGTTTTTAATTAGAAACTTTATTAAAATGCTTCACCTAGAAGCGAATGATATTTATTATTTTTATTTGTTGGAAACCTTGAGCACGACTAAGAGGGAGGGGGGGGGTGAATCAATAGCATGAATTATTATCAATTTTACCACTTTAAAACTTATTTACTAAATCACACATATATTAACCAACAACTAATAAAAAATTATAATATGTTAACCATATGAGAAGAAACTAAAAACATAAGAAACAACATAAATAATAAAGAGTGCACACAATTACATCATCACACATGAGACACAATATATCTAGTGGAAACCCTTCTGGGAGAAAAACCACCCATGCTGTTGTTGCACTGTGATGAATATTCTATCAAGAAAATATTGTCTTTTACATAGATGATTGAATCCCATTGGTAAGAAGACTCGACCTCATACACAATCATCTGACCCCCATTATCCAGGAGACTCGATTCTAATGATCAACTCGAAAGACTACATTCTCACTTGGATCTACGGACCACCATCCATTGAATTCCACCACGATCAATGATCCTCGCCCAACTTTTATTAGACTATCCAACTTCGATTGGATGGAGAAACTGCTCCTTTCGCTGAATCTTCAAAATCACTGCTCCACTCTCATGAATTCCTTGCTCATCTACTCTATGCAGACCCCTGTTTCATATATTTTCACACTGGATCCAAGACTTCTCTGCTCAAATTGATTCAACTCTGCAATACGATCTCCAGTAGCAAGATACCATCAATAAATAAAATAAAACACCACCAAAAAAGTGCTCTCAATATTCAACAAATAGTGGCACAAATGCAACCATTAATAATACAATCATCCAACAACATAAACTCTACTCCATATCCTCCAAATAATACCTGCTACAACAACCATGAATCTGATCTAAAAATTGACGCTCTACTTCAAAATTTTGCAACAACAATGCCATTTGCACATCTACAAAATGTATATCTGCTCTCAACCAGGTATGATACATTTTGTTACACCAATTTTTTGTCATCTAACCTGTTATTATTAGATGAACCCGAGTACACCATGTAAGACCAATTTTACCCTCAGTAAAATTGCTTTCACCACATAAAATATCTTATTTGTTTATATTTCCTGGTCATATTTAACCCAAAATAAGGAACTTAATTAAATAAATCCTTATTTATTTAATTATTCCCCAAGAATAAGTTATTTAAATCATTATTTAAATAACATTCTTAGTTAAATTTGACTAAATCATCCATAAATAATTAAATAAACCATTATTTATTTAATTATATTCCCATCACTTCCCTAAGATGATAAATAAACCATTTATTTGTTTATTATTTATAAATAAAGGAATTGACCCAAGTCAAGAACCCTTTTCCCTCCAACAAATATAATAAAATATTCCTAAAGGGTGCTTCTAGAATTCGATTAATAATATTTTATTCATGCACCGAGTTCTAGATCGCCCCAATATTTTGTTATAAATAGGGGGGTTTTCCCCATTCATTAGTCACCTCCATTGCATTAGATCACTCTGGATCTACTCTTGGTCACCATTTTCCATTTTGCTTTGTGAACTCCCATTGAGTTCTATGTTTGTTTTTCTACACCACTAAGAGAGAGGAATGTTAGATCTGAAACACCGAGGACTTTCAAGAACCCATCCCACTGAGGAGAACCGGAAAACACCTTTCTTGTTTTCCTCTCAGGTGCCACATTCTTTAATATAATATAAAATTCTTTTATTATTTCTTGTCTTGTCCATTGAATGCATGGAGCCATATTATATTTTATCTGCTTAATATCTTTTATGCTTAGATCTGAATTTGTGCAGCAAACTTAAAGATATTTTGCAGCCATAATCGATGTTAAGGCTATTTTTTATGCGTAGCTAAAGTGATCTTTTACGACGAAAGATTCATAATAACACATTCCTTCTCTATGCAACCTTCACTCACTCATTCTCACACAAAATTGACCATCACACAGCTCCAAAATGAGGAATATAAACATGTAGGGCGAAATTCACTTTTGGCATGGGATTAAGAGTGCAAAAATTTGATGAAATCCAACCATAATCATCACTATTTGTGCACAAAAGGTGTTCACACACATTGGAGGACTTAATCAACCAATTATTTGTTGAGATTTTGCATAGTTGGTGTAGCATCGGGTGTGCTCTAGTGCTAAAACTTTGCAGAGGGGCTAAGACACAATTGAACTCCAAAACCTAGAAAGTGTTTTGTGAAATTTTAGCTGATGTTCAAGTTATTCAAATAATTAATTATTTTAATGTATTTCCTAAGTCTAAACTTAGGAAAATTAAATAATTAAAGTGAATTAATTAACACGTGCTGAAATTGTCTTAAGTCACATGGATCAAGCAGTCTTTTAATCTCAGCCGTTGATGAATGATTTAGTCTCAGCCGTTGAAGGGTTCAATGAAAAGTATAAGAGAAAGGCTTGAGGGTTAGTTGGAAGAGACACAGAGTTGCAGAACTGAGGAATAGATATGGAATTCGTGGGCGGGTTTGCTAAGAATTTCGGGAGGAATTCCCTGTAGTGAGGGGTAGTATTGGCCAAGGGAATGATCGATCTGGAAGGCTAGAGTCGGTAGGGAAGAGGAGAAACTAAAAAGGACAATCTTTGAGGCTTGAGAGAAACATGAGCAACCATAGGGTGCTACGGGCAAGGAAAGGCAACGGCCCAAACTCGAGAGGGTTTACGGATTACGCGAGAGAGGTCTCTAGGACCAACGTAATGCCTACGTCACCACATGCGGGGTTACACAATCCCCCTCTTTTGGAGCAACGTAGTGGCATACATAGCCTAACGGAGTTTGATCTTTGGGGTTGCGAGGAAAGCCATTAGAGATTCTAGAGGCCAAATCGGTGAGTCTTGTAAATCCCATTTGAGGGTGTGGATCGATCAAATATTTGGTCTTGGAACAACGGGTTAGGCTGATTTCTTTTATTTGGTCAACTCCAATGGTTAACTGAAATGAACCAATGGGTTTATAATACCATCATACCCCTGTCATGGCTGTCATCACTCTGAAAACAGATCTAGGCTTCCTTTGACAAGACTCCTTCTATTGGTGCTCTTGAGCTTCTCTATGGAACTAACTCCTTCAGAATCCATTTTATATTCCTTAAAATGTGCCTAATGTCTCCAGGACATATCAAACTTCCAAAATGGACTAATCATTTGCTCAAAATGAGCACTGGCTCCCCAATCTAGGCCTCCATCCACAGTTGGCCCTTGGCTGCCCAAAACTTCCCTGTGGCTCTTTTACCTTTAGAAGTCTTAAAATGTCTCTAAAAATCCATTTAATTGATTCATAATTCCAAAAATAGTCAGAATAGACTATTGGTTTTCTGAAATTGGCCTCCGGCTGCTCCGGTTTCACCTCCAACACCTGGTGGCACCCCTTGGCTCTAGCGTCAAAGAAAACTTCTCTGTGGGATCTCGACCTCTAGAAGTACTCAAAAGCTTCTAAAAACTCCATAAATGGATTAAAAAGTATCAAAATAGTCATAAATGACTATTGGTTTGCTGAATAATGCCTCTAGCTACCCTGGCTAGGCCTCAAACTGCTGCTGGCACTTGCTGGCCCTTGTGGCCCCTGGAACTTCTCTGAAGCATATTGGCCTTCGAAAGTCATCTAAAGGCTCTAAAAACCACACCATTAGTTCCAGAATGTCTGAAACTTCCAAAATTGACTATTGGTTCATTGAATAAGGCTTGTAGCTGCCCTTTCTAAGCCTCTTTCTGTTGCTGGCCCCTAGTGGCCCTATTGGCCCCTAGAACTTCTCTGAAGAAAAAAATTTCTCAAAAGTCCTCTGATGGCTCTACAACCCTCACCAATGAGTCTATAATGTCCGATTTAGTCGAAATTAACTATTGGCGCTCTCAGAATGGACGAATCTAGCTCAAGATAGAGCCTAAACTGATTTTTCCAATGTCCCCTAAAAATCCTCCACTAAATTTGGAGGCACTGCACATAACTGCAGTTAAATTGGCCAATTCCGAAATTTTGGAGCACCCACCAGATTAGCCACCGAACTAACCGTAGAATTAAAGTTTGACCGTCGGTGGATGGCACATGTCATAAACTTATGCGGTTACGGTTAGCAGTGGAGCGGATAAACCGCGCGGATAACCTTAACGTTAATGCCGCATGTGAACAGACTTGTGGAACCGTTGGCAGTTTAACGTAAATTTCGAAGGTTTTTAAAACCGAAAAATTGGCGGCGGATAAAATTTAACCTGTGGCATGTGACAAATGCAATAACCATTGGCGCTGACGGTTAGGGGCTTACTCTTAGCCCGGGGTCATGGGCCACGGTCGTGTGGGGAGGGGCTGGCCCCTTCAACCCCCAATTATGAAACCATAAAACGTTAAATAAAAAACGATGACATATATGGTTAAGAACTACCATATAACATATGGTAAGGCGCAGGCATTTTTGGCAATAGGTCTCGGGGTCGAGCCCTAGGGACCCCTTACAAAATGTTTCACGATGAAATTGGGCCACGTGGCGGCCTCTAATTGGCTCCCAAAATTCCAACGTATGTCCACTTTCCAATTGAACGGTGCCACTTGTCCAAATATTACTAGTACGAATGGAATATTCTAGGGAATATTCTCTTTTTTTGTCTCCAAAAACCAGTCAAACTTGGTCAAAATCTAGAAATTACAGTTTATTGGAATTTTCAAAATGCGATAACTTCTTCATACAGTGTCAGTTTTTTGAACCATTCCTGGTGCCAGAATCAGGAAGACGAGATCTATCCAGTCACTCAGGTTTGGTACACTTCCAATCACTTTGAATTTTGAGCTATCACTTAGGTCCATGATCCAAATCTGATCACACCTCCCCATTGGGAATATTTTGGACCCCAAAATATGGATTACCTGATCTGTTCAGTAGATGAGAGTACAAAAGCCTCACTTTTCAGCCTTCGTACACTTTCCTTGCATGGCTTAGTGTCTTTGAACCACAAATTGAAGGCATTCAAAACTTCCCGTCCTGAATGCTCTTGTCCTCCTGTCAAGAATTATCTTCCTTGAACTCACTCAAAAATTGTGGCGGGAAATTTACAAAAGGCAGCTGAACATCAGCCTTGATCACCGATCCAATGTGGCTAAAAAAAATGTGATATTACAACATAAAACATGCATACATAACTGCAATTTTCATATGTACAAATGAGTGTATGTCTTACTGTTTCAAGAAGTCAAACCACTTCTTACCAAGCCACTTCCATGGCGACTTTTGCTGCTGAAAATCTTCTTCATGTGAAACATCTGTTCTCACAACAATGATGAAATATTTGGTTCCACTTTCACCAGTATTTCTATCCTCTTGCCTCAAATGCTTGGGACGATTAGTTGGATGCAATGTCCAACATTGGGCAACAACATGTCCCCTCTTCTAGAAATGTGTGCAAGTATTTTGCACCTTCTTTGCAAGTTGCCTTTGCCTCAACTGCTTCCTGTATGCCTTCATCCTCTTCCAGCATTTTGAAACTTCATGGTTGCAAGAACCACAATATGAACATCAATCATTATTCCATTCATGCATGCAGATTTCCCATGCTTATTAGAAACATAATCAACTTGACTATGGGAAGAATTATACCTCAAATGCTTTGCATGTCCATCTTTTTTACCTTCATGAGGAGATGATCTAGTAGAGGTTCCAGCTTCGCCATAAGCTGGATGTGCATAAACACCTTGCTGCAACATAGGCTTCAAACAATGGCAATCAAATTGAAAACAAACTTGACATGTTTGTGATTTAGAACTTGGAACAAAATTTCTTTTTGAAGTTGCCTCATATGCGTTCATGGCTGAAGATTTTTTTCCATTAGATTGAACATAACCAAGACCAAATTTCTTAGGTCTTTCCTCAACCAAAATAGGTTCAAACATGCGTTGTGCATGTTTTCCTAGAACCTTGCCTTCATAGCCCATTTTAAACATTAACTTGGACCCTATACCTCTAGTGTGATTTTCAAATGAACCAACCCATATATCTGATGAGGAAACTGAAGACAAATTTTAGTGAATTACTTCTGCTTCATGCATGTTCTTGGTTAAAGCCTCTTGGGCTTGATGGAGCTGCATCTCCATCTCATGCATTATTTGAAGAAGTCCTTCTTTCTCTTGCTTCATAGCAACCAATTGCTCATGAAGTCTACTGCTTTCTCTTCTATCTTCAAACAAAATTTGCACCATATCCTTCAAGATGTAGAAGTCTCGCTTCATGTCTTCGTCGAAGAATATTATGAAGGAGGAGGATTTTGAAACCTTACTTGAAGAATTTGTCATCATAATTTCAATGAACAAAATAACTTCAATCAACAATTCCAAAGCTTTCAAAACCAATTGACAAAGCTTCTGAACAAAATGGCTGTAGAGACAAACTCTTCTTTAAGCAGCCTTTTGCAAACATACCCTTTTGTGCTTCAAAGGTTGCCTTGAGGTCCTTTGGGTAAGGAAGATGCCTTCATCCCATCTTCCTTCTTGTCCTCTCCTGGACTTAGCTATTAGTAGGTTTCCCTTCACCTCTAGCAAACTCAAGCAACATTCAGTTTGCAAACAATCAAATTCCTTGCACTCTTTAAACACCTTTCAAGTCAGACAAGCAAATTTTGATCTGTCAATCAAGAAACTATGCTCTGATACCAACCTGATCTGATAATGGGTTGGATAACTTGTTATGATTTCCAAGAACCTCCCACTCAGTTAAACAAATAAAAGATCTAGCTTATACTTGACTTTTGCGGAATTTTATACTTGAAACAAGTGTATTTTTTTTAACTGTTTAAGTGATTTAAGTCCATTTATTTTTGCTGAAATTAAACATGTGAAACAACCATATAATGCAGCAAATAAACATCAACACATAATATAAAATTTAATCTAGGAGTTCACCCGAATATCGTGGGCTGCGTCTCCTTGAGCTCTTGTCATATTGACTTGGCTCTTTGGGATTATGGAAAATTTATTTTACAAGTTACAAAATAAACTCCAATGGTTAAATGAACTGAACCAATGGGTTTAGAATACCATCATACCCCTTTCATGGCTGTCATCACTCTGAAAACAGAGCTAGGCTTCCTTTGACAAAACTCCTTCTGTCGATGCTCTTGAGCTTCCTTGAGCTTCTCTATGACACTAAATCCTTCAAAATACCTTTTATGTTCCTGAAACCTCACCTAATGTCTCCAACACATATAATACTTCCAAAATTGACTGATCATTTTCTCAAAATGAGCACTGGCTCCCCAATCTAGGCCTCCATCCACTATTGGCCCTTGGCTGCCCAAAACTTCCCTGTGGCTCTTCAACCTTCAGAAGTCTTCAAATGGCTATGAAAATCCTTTCAATGGATTTATAATGCCAAAAATAGTTAGAATAGACTATTGTTTTGCTGAAATTGGCCTCCGGCTGCTCCGGTTTCACCTCCAACACCTGGTGGCACCCCCTGGCTCTAGGGTCAAAGAAAATTTCTCTGTGGGTTGTCAAGCTATAAAAGTACTAAAAAGCTTATGCAAACTCAATCAATGGATTCATAAGTATCAAAACAGTCATAAATTACTATTGGTTTTCTGAATAAGGCCTCTATCCGCCTTGGCTAGGCCTCAAACTGCTGCTAGCACTTGCTGGCCCTAGTGGCCCCTAGAAATTCTTTGAAGCATCTCAGCCTTCAAAATTCCTCTACAGGCTCTTAAAATCACACCATTAGTTCCAGAATGCCTGAAACATCCAAAATTGACTATTGGTTCACTGAATAAGGCTTATAGCTGCCCTGGCTAAGTCTCTTTCTGTTGCTGGTCCGTGGTGGCCCTAGTGACCCCTAAAACTTCTCTGAAGCAAAAACCTACTCAGATGTCCTCTAATGGCTCTGCAACCCTCACTAATGAGTCTGGAATGTCTGAGATAGTCTAAATTGACTATTGGCACTCTCATAATGGACGAATCTAGCTCAATATAGAGCCTAAACTGATTTTTCTGAGTGTCCCCTAAAATCCTCCATTAAATTTGGAGGCACTACACATAATTGCAATTAAACTGGACAATTCCGAAATTTTGGAGTGGCCGCTAGATTATCTGATGAACTAACCATAACATTAAAGTCTAACCGTCGCTGGATGGCACATGTCATAAAATTATGTGGTTATGGTTAGCAGTGGAGTGGATAAACCGCGCAGATAACCTTAACGTTAATGCCACATGTGAATAGAATTGCAGAACTGTTGGCGGTTTAAAGTAAATGTTGGAGGTTTTTTAAATCAAAACTTGACGGTAGATAACATTTAACCTGTGGCATGTGACAAATGCAATAACCGTTGGCACTGACGGTTAAGGGCTTACTCTTAGCTCGGGGTCACGAGCCACGGTCGTGTGGGGAGGGGCTGGCCCCTCCAACCCCCAATTACAAAACCATAACACGTTAAATAAAACGTGATGACATATATGGTTAAGAACTACTATAGCACATACAGTAAGGCGCGAACATGTTTGGTCGCAGGTCTCGGGGTCGAGCCTCGAGGACCCCCAACAAAATTTTGCACCACGAAATTGGGCCCTGTGGCGGCCTCTATTTGGCTCCCAAATTTCCAGCGTATACCCACTTTCCAATTGAATGGTGCCACTTGTCCAAATATTACTGGTCTGAATGGAATATTTCGGGGAATATTCCGAGTAATATTATAGGAATATTCCCTGGAATATTCTCTTTTTTGAATCTCCAAAAACCAGTCAAACTTGGTCAAAAGCCAGAAATTGCAATTTACTGGACTTTTCAAAACACTATAACTTCTTCATACGGAGTCGGTTTTTAGAACTGTTCGTGGCACCAAAATTAGGAAGACGAGATCTATCCGGTCGCTTAGGTTTGGAACATTTCTGAACACTTTGAATTTTGAGCTATCACTTAGGTTCATGATCCAAATCTGATCAGCTGAAGAGCTGAAGAGGGAGAAATGTAATGTAGAGGAAACGACAGTGTGGAGGAAACATCGCAAAGGGGCTGATGGGTATTCAGCAGCGCAGAGAGGCTGTGCTCATGTAGTGTAATGTTGCATCATAACAATAGCTTTAGGAGGACAACGTAAATCAACAACCAGGGAGCTTCAGTGATATATACAACTTGAATTATCTGTCAAACAGTTGGGCAGGAGTCCTTCAGTTGCTTACTTCTTGGTAACTGAGTTGTAGTGCAGCAGTTAGCAGTGGAAATGTTATGGGCAACATGATGCAGCAATTTGAGAGGGAGTTGCAGTACGAATGTGGCAGTGTCAGTGGAAGTGGTATGGACAATATTACAGAAAGAAATAGTGCAGTGGGCGAAGGGCAACAGGCCAAGCATCAACAACACATAATCCAACTTCAAGATCTTGTAGTGCATGGTGTGGATGCATTGCTAGAGCACACTTCGTGTTAAGAGGGAGTGGTGATCCCTCTCTGGGCAACACAGTGGCACACAGAGCCTAGCAGGGCTGACGCTGGGGCTTTAGGGGTAGCGTTGAGGTTTCTAGGGCCAGATCTAGGCTGAGTCTTGTAAATCCCGTTTGAGGGTGTGGATTAGTAATACATTTGGTCTTGGAAAAATAGGTTAGCTGTAGATTTATTTTATTCTCTGTCAGGTTTTCCAGATCTGGAATCCAGATTTACTGTACTTAGAATCTACTTAATTAAATAAATCCTCATATCTACTGCATCATTTTTCCCACTTTGGGTTTTTTCGGGGACTTATGTCCAAAAATCCATGTGCCACTTTGTTTGAATGAGCATATTATTCAGTAAATGATCTGCATGTGTAAACTGTAGTTGTGTTTGCTTCGGTATTTTCCGAATCTAATTTACGAAGATAGCTTGTATAATTTAAATCAAGTAGGAGAAGTAAACCATGATATTGCAGTAGAATTTTCACATTATGACCTTTAAAAAATAATTTAAAATATTTTGGGAATTTCCATGTCGAAATACATTCGATGTGCACGAGTAATCTAAAATATTTTTCGTGAAGAAGCTCAATCGCACGCACAAAAATGGCTAATACTGGTCGCAACCGCATGCACATGCTTATTTCCATGTAGTTGGATCCTTTCAATCACATGCACACACCTGCATGGTGTGGTTGGGGCAAAGGATGGTCAAAACCCAAAAAATACAACTCATAACTGCCTCCAAATTCTTTATTACCTTCTCCAACTCCTGTACACACCTCCAAACCTCTATAAAAACCTTTGACATTTTTTCAAATGTATCAAACTTGTCTCCTAAGTGCCACTATCAAGTTGATGTAAGGGTTAACAAACAAGAGTTGGCATGACTGCCAACAAGTCCTGCGCTCTCCTATAATACCTCTACAAGCTACAAGGCATATGAACAAACCTGTAACACCTCTTGCAACACACTGTAGCACCTCAACAACATCCTGAGAAGGAAAACAAGTCAACCTCCATTTCTTGTACTAGTTTCTCGCACTAGGTCATGAACACCATTAGCACATGAGAAACCATCAACCATACCACTACCATCATCTAACCATCAATACATCAAAAGGTTAACATCATAAGGTTGAACTCAATACCAACATAATTAGCTCAATGCCAACTCAACCAACTGCAATGATACTATATGGAAGGAATCAACACATCAACTAGGCTATATAGGGGTGGCATCAATGCCAACATGAGCTAGCTGCCATCATGAAGCTAATGCCAACATCAACTAGCTACAACCGCAAACACCATAATGCCAAAAATATCCCCCTTTGGCATTTACGACAACCACATACAATCTCCAGACCATCATCCTCTATCACTACCCTTTTGAAATCAATGTCAAAGGGTCAACTTCATTTGATAAGGCCGTAAGAATACAAGTACTAACACTTAAGCATCTGAATTCCATATGGTTGAAATATGATGCATATCGACCAATGAATGTCCTCTCCATACTAGCAACAAGTAAGATATGTGCCAAGAAATGTTCAGAGTAGCATGTCACCAAACATCCATGCTTTGACATAGGTAGCAACAAGCAACATACAATCTAACCAACCTCTAGAAACAACAAGAATATGCCAACATGAGGCAACAACCCAACTCTCCAAATAAACCACATAGTAGGAACATCAATGGCCATCATCAACCTCTCTTCGCATATAATAAGGTCAAGATCCCAAAAAATCATAACATAGCATGAGGCAAATCTTAAACACCTCCAAGCATACCATAATGCCAACAATGATGGTTGAAGTAAATAAGAGCAAATAGAAACTCCCCCTGAACCCATGCCATCTCCAACCTGTAGTAAATTTTTTCCGCTGCAACATTTGCTTCTATTGCAAAGGAAAGAAGCACAAGGACTCCACATGATCATGAATAAAATGACATATACAATGAAAATACATGGTTGTATCAATGCATCAACTAAAAACATGGCCAATATATGACCATAACATAACCTCATGACTCATGACTAAATGACCCAAAGATACATATAATAAAAGTAAATATTGTCATGAGCATTTTACATGGATATATCAGTAAATACATTGTTGGTATCAAATATTCTATGGAACAATGACAAAAAACATGACACATCATGATTGTTGCATCAACATTAGCCCATAGATGTGGTTGAAAAATGTCCTCATGAGACTCCTCCATAACATGCCTAACACCATGATGAATCAATCTACTAATGACTCGACCCTATATCAACATGAAAATATGAATCAATAATAAATTCATGGTTGTAGTAGGCTGAATATAAAAACCCATACATGGCTGGTCCATGTCTCAAGTCACGGTATGCATGTCATTGCCATTATGTACTCATGCTAGGGTAGCTAGAAGATGATTAATAATGCCACGACAAGGCTGATATACATGTATTTTCCACTCATACATAGTAAATACATCAACTGCAAAAATAATGAATGAAGAAATATAAACATAAAGAAAAATACTCGGAGACAGCTCCCCCTGAGCATGATATACCTCAAGGTATATTGATCCCATGAATTTGAATATGTATGGTTGAACTGGATCCAAACTGAATGCTACTGGTACTCCTCGAACTACCAACACTCCCTCTGAGCTCGTGCTAGTCTCAAATATATCTTTGCAGTCAAGTAAGTCTATCATACAAAAGTGGACTATAGTATGGGCTGATTTCTCCTACTCCGAGTTTGATGACGAAGAGTACTCCCTTGATATCTTATTTCTACTCACTCTTCCCTTCAACACGTACACATTATCAGGTGTATTGAATCCATTAGCAATCACTCTCTTTGATCCTTCTTTCCAAATGATGCAAACTTTGGAGTTGAAAACCACTTCCTTGCCTCCATCAACCATTTGGATCACACCCAAGATATTATTCTTTAGGACTTCAATGAGCCACACATCATCTGCATTGGTACTCTTCTAATCAATATTGGCTTTACTTCTTCCCAACGCTCTCGCAGTTTCATTACCTTAAAAAACAATACAACTAGTCTTGGTTTTCTTCAAAAAGTGAAATGTCCTCCTATCTCCTTATATATGGTGTGAGAATCTACTATCAATGTACCACATGTCATGCTCATCATGTGAGAAAAGTGAAATGCCACATCTTCCAAGTTGTTGGTCCATCTTCTTTCGCATGTTCCTTGGTTGTGAATTTTCCTTTGTCTGTTTCTTTTGAACTGAAGGCCTCAAAGATCTAGGCATCTTACTATCCTTGGTCAAGTACCCAATATTATGACACACATAACACTCTATATGACCAAGATATGTAGCCAAAGGATATGATCTTTTGTTACTCGTGCTGTATCTCCATCTTCTCATGCTAGATCTGTAGTCAATGGTGTTATGGCCAAACAAGTTACAAGCAAAAAAATATCCAATAAATGAAATTGTATACCTAAAGTCAGATCCTCTAATTGGTTGATCAAACTGCTACATATAAGTGTGAATTATCCTCCTACAAGTAGCAACCACATTTCCAAAATTGTAGCAATTGAAGCACTCAATCTCATCCATCAGGGGGGGAAAGGAGTTTTGATTTCTCCTCTAAAATTTGCTACCATCAATCATAAGAGAAAATGAACTTCTACAAGTGAATGCTCCTCTTGGTTGTTGATGGTGGATCTATTTTCTCTCTCCTTTCTTGTTGTTATTATTTCTCACATTCATTGTTGCAGGCTTCTTTGGTTCTGCTTTATTATTCTTTCTTGCATGCGAGCTTGTCTCTCCCTGTTGAAAATTGCTTCCATATTTGTTCACTACTATGGTGATTTTCACTTGCTCTAGCTGCTGGTATTTTTCTTCAAGCCACTTCCTTAATTTGTCAATCACACCTTCAAGTGATTCAACATAGTCCTTTCTATATTTTTTCTTTTTGCAATTGGCTTCTATTCTTTTCGATTATGCTAATTGTGTCCTCAAGGTAGCGATCTCTTCCTTGATACTTTTTTCATCACAAACCTACAATTTCTTCTTATGCTCCTTGTATACATATATTAGTCTACAAATTTCACTTGAAAAATATTCAATAACAACCATGGAAGATTCATATTTAGCCTTAAGGAGCATGAAACTACGACCATCATCTATTTCACTACCCAGATCTAAATTATTATCGCCACTGCTATTAAAAATATAACTCAAAAGTAAATCAATGCGACTTATACCTTTAGATCCATTTTCCTTTTGTACAATTGGTTCAACTGGAGCTTTTTTCTTCTTGGATCTCATCTTCTTCTTCTAATTTTTGCTACTCTTCTCAAACTCTTCATAATTGTTGTTGAAACTTGCTCCTTATAATATATGCAATCTATCCCAAACCTCCTTGGCAGATTATAAATCTCCAACTTTCTCTACGTATGAACTATGGAGATTCTCTAAGATAATATGCCTTTCTTGAGAATTTTGCTTCATTTCTTCTGATGAAGTTGAAACATCATCATATCCTTCATAAATCAATCTACACAAGTTACAGCCATAAGAAAATAATTTATACTTCACACTTTCTTTCCATACCTTGAAATTTTCATAAATAAGAATTGATATTCCTTGAGAGTTCATTCTGGAATTTTTTTTTGTAAATTTCTGCCAACAACCCCCAAATCTACTCTCCAATGATCTAGCTGCAACTGAGAGCTCCACTCTAATACCAATTGTTGTAAACCTTGAGAACTACTAAGAGGGGAGGGGGGTGAATCATCATCAAAAGACCTGTTTAATGCTTTCTTTTTTACCACTTTAAAAATTCTCTATTGAATCACACATATATTAACCAACAACTAATAAAAAAATCATAACATGTGCACCATATGAGAAGAAACTAAAAACCATAAGAAACAACATAAACAATAAACAATGAACGCAGTCACACACATGAGACACAAGATATTTGGTGGAAATCCTTCTGGGAGAAAAACCACTCTTGCTGCTATTGCGCTGCTCTAAATATTTTATTAAGAAAACAATATATTTTACATAGACGATTGAATCCCATCAGTTAGGACCTCATACACAATCATATGGACCCCATCAACTATGAGACTCAATTCTACTGATCAAATCGTAAGACTATGTTCTCACATGGATCTACATACCACAATCAGCTGAAAGCCACAACGATCAATGATCCTCACCCAACTCTGATTGGACTATCCAAATTTGATTGGATGGAGAAACTGTTCCTTTTTATGAAGCTTCAAAATCACTGCTCCACTCTCATGAAGTCACTGCCCCTCTACTCTATGTGAACCTCGTTTCATATATTTTCACACTGGATCCAAGATTTCTCTACTCAACTTGACTGAATTCTGCAATATGATCTCCAACAACAAGACACCATCAATAAATCAAATAAAACACCACCAAAAAAATGATCTCAAGCATAAATAGTGGCACAAATGAAACCATCAATAATACAATTATACAACAATATAAAATCTACTCCATATCCTCCAAATAAACTCTACTACAACAACCATGAACCTGATTTGAAAACTGACGCTCTACATTAGAGTTCTACTACAACACTTCCATTTTCACATATACACAATACATCTCTGCTCTCAACTAGGTCTGAATCCTTCCTTCTCTATGAAACCTTCACTCACTCACTCTCACACAAAACCGACCATCAGACAACTCCAAAGTGAAGAATATAGAACATATTGTAGCACAAAATTCACTTTTGGCCCGAGAACAAGAGTGCACAAAGTTGAAAAAATCCAACAATAATTACCTCTACTTGTGCACTTAAGGTGTTCACACACATTGGAGGACTTAATCAACCAATTTCGATGTTTACAGATTAGTTTAGAAGCTTCTAGGAATTTCCTAGTCAAAATACATCTGATGTGCATGAGGAATCCATAATATTTTTCGTGAAGAAGCTCAATTGCACACACAAAACTAGCTGATCCTTGTATCCATGCGATTGGAGCCTTTCAACTGGATGCACAAGCCTGTGTGGGTGTATTTGGGGTAGAGGATGGTAAGAACCCAAAAAATCCAGCTCAAAACTTTCTCCAAATTCTTGCTTACGTTCTCCAACTCCTATACATACCTCCAAACCTCAATGATAACCTTTTACACTTATGCAAAGGGATTAAACTTGTCTCTTAAGTGCCACTATAAATTTGACCTCAGGGCTAACAAACAAGAGTTTGCATGACTTCCAACAGGTCCTCAAATCTCCTCTAACACTTGTACAAGCTGCAAGATATTTGAACATACTTGTGACACCTCTTGCAACACACTGTAGCACCTCAACAACATCCTCATAAGGGAAACAACTCAACCTCCATTTCATGCACTAGGTTCTTACACAATGTCATGAGAAACACTAGCACATGAGAAACCATTAACCACACAACTACCATACTGCCATCATTTAACCATCAATACATCACAAGGTTGACATCAATGCCAACATAATCAACTCAATGAAAACTCAACCAACTACAACCATACTACAAGGAAGACATAAACACATCAATTAAGCTACACATGGTTGACATCAATGCCAACATGAGCTAGCGACCATCATGAAGCCAATGACAACATCAACTAGCTACAACCATGAACACCATAATGACAAAAATCTACAAACCTAAAGTATTTGAAACTCTGTTTTATGCACCTCATTAATAGAAACTTTGTTATGGTTCTTTTATAATCTCTGGTGGTGATTTTAAGTTTGTGGTATGAAGCTTCCACTTTCTCATACATCAGAGAAGGGTTTGTTTTAGAAATGTGAGTTAGATAGTATAGTTGTCATTTGATTTCTTAAACTTGGTTTCATATACAAGCTTTATATTAAGACCATGTTCTATTTTTGGATTAGATGCTTTGTTTCTTAGCTAGATTCATTATGCTTTTCACTCATTTGTTTCTTTCTATTTTCCATGGGTTAAGCGCTTGAGTAAAACTGAAAACAACCAAAAATATTTGTTTAATTTCTTCTTAAATTTCTTACTCTCATATTTATAATCATGGATGATTCTAATTTGATATGCACACATCAATAATCTCATTATAGTCATTTTATTTTTTATTAATTTAAGAATAAATTGCCTTTACATTTCATAGTATAAAATTCATTGCTTCCATAAGTGTAGAATATACTTCTTTCATAGAACTAGAACTTACTATTTCATATTATATTAAAATGGTCAATTGAATGCTCATAGAATAGAACTTAACATAGAATCCTATTTGTCTTTCCTAGAATAAATTTTCATTGCTTTCTAGATTAATTGGATTTTCATTTTGTAAATGTTCTCTCATGATCCATATGATATATTTACTTTCATGCCCAAGAGTATATTTTCTTTCATGTTCAATATAATAGAATTAGAATTAAGGAATTTAAAAATAGCATTGTTATTTCAATTCAATAAATTAAAGTCTACTTTCCAAGTTCAAAATTTGATGTTTTTTATTGCCTTTTGATAATGAATGTGTGTGCGTAGTCATGTTGGATATTTTCATGAATATGTTTCATTCTAGCCTTGGAATAATTTAATAGTTTAATTTCCTTTTAGATTGAGAGTCAATTTCCTAGCATATACTGTGCAAGTGTGCTTCATAAGAATACAAACCCTTGATTGATAATTTAATGCAATAATTTAACCAACAATTAAATTACCCAACACTCCCTATAGAATAAGTGTTCCAAAACTCAAACATCTTAAATAAAGTTGGAAAAATAAAACCATCTACAATTAAGTCCTAAAACTTCAACCCGAGATCTAACATAAGATGCTTTAAATTTTTTAGGAGGTGACCAGGGTTGGGCCCTTGGCACTCGAACTTGGTGGGGAATTGCAAGCGAAAGCGTGAAAAATAAAACCACACACATAAGACAAGATAAAGGATTTCTCTTGTTGCAGGCCCAAACAATTATATAGATGGATTTGGTATTCTGACCTACAATATAGACACCAATTTCTAAATAAAAATACCGACCTCCAAGCTTTACGCCCTAGCCAAAATAGGTACCCCAATTCAAAATTCGCTCAAGGATTTGAATACACAATTAAAACAAGAACCACATAAATGAAACCCTCCTAAAAAACAGTTTATGGAGTTGGAGAAGGTCCTCTACGACATCATAATTATCAAAAATAAAATGGGAAAAAGAGTTTTGAATTACCAATTAGGTGTAAGTTTTCCATTGACAGGGGTGAACCTCAGACAAACTAGTCAGTGAAAGCACAAGCTTTATGCTCCCAACCTCGTGATGAAACTTGAGCGCTTGATTTTTTTTCTTCCAGTGGTCTTACTACCACCTGAATTTGACAAAAAACACTTCCACCAATATAATAAACACACTGAATTCCTCTTCAAACAAATAATAAGCATAACTTCCAACGCTCCTAGACTAATCCGCCAACTAAAATCCAAATAAAAAGCAAACCAATGGGTGAAATAGTCTATTAAGGTCTCCTTCAAACTAGTCAGGATATCCACATTGAGAGTAACTTATTGTTTCCACCCAAAACTCCGCATCTCCTAAGATCTGCATACCTTTTTCCTGCTTTCGATGTCTTTTTTTCAATTAGTCTCTTAGAGCAGGAAAAAAAGGTTGGAGAATGATTTTTCCCTGGTAGTTCCATACCTTTTTCCTACTTTCCTGCATAATTTGTGATATTTTTTCAATAGGGGACCCTTAGAGCAACTTATGAATGCTCCTAATAATAAGTTGAGAGTCTCCATCTATTTGGAGCTTATAAAAACCAGCCGATAATGCTACCTTAAGGCCTTTTCCTAGGGCTAAATTTTTTGCTTTGTTATTACTTTCAATCCTCTAGTCTACAACATAAATCCATAAAAAAATATAATCTATGTCTCTAATCAACCCTCCATATCCTACTTTCCTTATATTACCTTTAGAGACTCTGTTGAAATTGAGTTTTTTAAATCCCTCTCGGGGGGGGGGAAATATGAGGAGGGAGAAGAAATCAAGGGAGGAGGAGGTTTCCAAGAAGCAAGAGACAACATAGCAGGTTTTAGGTCTAATTTTCTTAGAATGACCGCTTCCTACGACTAGGTCTTCTTGACCTCTCGGTGCCATGTCTCCGTAAGGATAATTTCTCTGATGTTTTTTCAGACGATATACCATACAATATATTTAAATGTTTGTTTATTTTGGAAGATTCTCTTGTACCTTTCCTTCCAAATTCCCCATAGAGTAAAAATTTCAATTAGAAACCATGTTATATTAATCATCGTCCTTGTAAATACATTGAGCCTTCATTGTTCTAGAGTCTTTATTATACTGTGGGGAGATCTATTCGAATGAAAAAAGAGTTCAAGGCATATCCTGTTGAAATTTGCAACAAGAAACAATGAAATTGGCAACCAGAAAGGACAAAAAATGCACCCAAAAAGGCCGTGAAATTCTGATGCAAATTGGTGAGGAAATTATGATGCAAACTGGTGAGTAATGTGGAGCATGTAATTTAATTTTCCCTTAATTAAATTGGACGATAAATTTTAATTTCATCTCATAACAACTTGTATCGATTAACTAAGTCATGATGATTGATTTAGCTGAAAAAATTCGAGTTGAGGGTCTAAGATTAGGCATGTAGAGGGATTCTAATATTTTAGGTGTCTATTTGCAGTTGATGCATCAGTGGGGTGCAGGTGTGAATTAGTTAACGCAATTAATTGAGTTAAAATCAGTTTAACTAGTTCTAACTGAGTGATGGACTAGTGAGAGGTCAAATGAATTAAATTAGATTTAATTCACAATGAGCAATCAATCGGTCAACTGGTAGTTCACTATAAATAGTTTCATACATGTCAGTTATGAGGAAGACCTAGTTGAGACAGAGGTTAAAGGGAACATAACTATATAATTGCTGTCTGTAGACAGAGGTTAAAGGGAACACAACTATATAATGTTGTGTGATTGATTGTTTATTTCTCTTGCATGTGATTGAGTGATCATGTTTTATATTCCACAAAGATTGTAGAGTGATTCAATATCTTGTTTTAGTAATCACAAGATCAGATTGAATCCATTGGTAGATTTTCTACATTGTATCAGAGCGATATTTCTACATGGTATCAGAGCACCAGGAATCACAATAGAAGAGAAGAACAGATTTTTTCCTTAAACAAGTTCAATTTTGGAGATTTATTCTTTAGGATCCAACAACAGATCAAGATGTATTTCAATGGATTGAGACTCAAATATGATCTTGAGCGAAATACAAATTATATAGCATGGAAGGACAATATGGAGGAAATGTTGTAGGAAAACGGGTTGAAGGAATTCATAGATACTGATATTCCCAAACTCGCAACAGCAGATGCCCAAATTCTTGATGCATTGCAAAAGAAGGTAGCAAAGGTGAGAAGGATATTGTTAGAGGGAGCTAGAGATCACCTTTTCTTGAGTATCCATAGGAAGGAGATTCCATAAGCTATGTGGAAGGCCTTGACAGATCTTTTTTAGAATATCAATGACCACAAGAAGTTGGTGCTGAAGGAAAAGCTCAAAAAGATCAAGATGGAGGAGGGTGAGACAATACCAACATACTTGTCAAATTTCACTCGATGCCAAGATGAGCTTGAAAGTGGTGGTGTGACTGTAGCCGAGGATGATTTGGTGAGCCTAACACTTCTAGGCCTTTCCAAGAGATAGCATTGCTACCAAGACTCTCTAAATGGAAGGGATAAGTTACTATACTGGGAGCTTTTGTGGTATGAATTGGTAATAAAAGAAATAAGGAAGAGCACCAGAGATGGGGCCTCCGAAAAAGACAAAGAAGAAGATTGTGCATTAGTCAGAAGAGGAAAGAAAGCGAAGGGAAGGAAGTCCCAAGGCAAAGAGGGCAAGAGAGACTTGTCCAATATCAAGTGTTTTCACTGTCACAAGCATGGGCACTATGCTGCAAATAGTGCACAGAAGAGGGTAAGCAAGAAAGAGCTTGTGGTTGCAGCGAGTAAAGCGTTGGATTCACAGTTCGAGCTTGATTTTACTCTCATTATATGCATGGCCAGCACTGTAATGGGATGCATGTGGTATCTAGACATCAATGCCTCTT
The DNA here is from genome assembly GCA_034641835.2 of Pinus albicaulis. Taxonomy (NCBI): domain Eukaryota; kingdom Viridiplantae; phylum Streptophyta; class Pinopsida; order Pinales; family Pinaceae; genus Pinus; species Pinus albicaulis. Next base: position 1,681,471,642 of record CM076578.1, read on the forward strand.
TCCATATGGCGAGGAATAAATATCTCTTTAGTGACTTGGAGGAGAAGGACCTCCAATAGAACATAGAGTTTGGAGATGATGAGAGGTATGCTGCGACCGACATAGGTATAGTTACCTTTCAGAGGAAGTCTGGCTCCCCTTTCACACTGGTATTTTTTTTGTATTATCTAGGCCTAAGGAAGAATCTTGTCTCTGTAGCGGTATTGGAAGACCGTGGTTATGATGTCATATTTAGAAAAGGAAAGGTTTTCCTTAGACACATCACCATGGGACGGGTAAAACAGATCAGTGTAAGAGTCAAGAACCTGCATGCTCTCGAGGTTGAGGATGCATGCAAATATTTGAGGAGCAAAGCAGTGGTTAGTGACTTGGTGGTTGAGAGGGAGAAATTATCTCTCAACATGAAACCTAAGAAGTAGTCTCAGAAGGTTGTGGAGCAGCCACAATTGGATAAATAGAGAGGAGAATGAGTGGAAGCGTCCACTCAAGCAGAGACCTCCAGTAGGGGAAAATTTTGAGCCAGATGGGCAGAGGGAGTACATGAAGTTATACCTCCAGGTGAGAGGTGGGGTGATGTGCAAATATAATCCCAAGAATAAATTTGGGAAGGGTCCATTGAGATGGTGTGTCTCATGGATCGAACCTGGCTACGACGAGCCCATAGTACAACAGTAGTAGGAAGGATCAGTTGGATTTATGCAGTCAGTTGCTAGGAAGAGAAAATCATAGTGACAGATGTTGGATACTGGAGCGCAAATCAGAGATGGCAGCAATGCAGAGGGCACATATGCAGATGTCAGCAGCAGTGCAAATAGTCCAATAGATAGGTGCAATAACTAGCAACAATCATAAGAATCTGATGACAAATGCATTGTACTGATTCAGTTTCAGGAGTTGCAAGTGAAAACAACACTAGAGAAGTGTTGCATGAAGAACATTAGAAAAGGTACTATATCGGGATAGATTTAATTCCTTTCTTGTTGAGAGGGATTGTTGAAATTTTCAACAATAAACGGTGAAATTGGAAACCAGAAAAGACAAAAATGCACCCACAAAGGCAGTGAATTTCGGATGCACATTGGTGAGGAAATTCTGATGCACACTGGCGATGAATGTGGAGCATCTAATTTAATTTTCTCTTAAATAAATTGGACGATAAATTGTATTTTCATCTCATAACAAATTGTAGTAGTTAACTAAGTCATGATGACTGATTTAGCTCAATAAATTCGAGTTGGGGGTCTAAGGTGAGGCATGTAGAGGGATTCTAATATTTTGGAGGTCCAGCTGCAGTTGATGCATCAGTGGGGTGTAGGTGTGAAATATTTAACTCAATTAATTGAGTTAAAATTAGTTTAGCTAGTTCTAACTGAGTGATGAACTAGTGAGAGGTCAAGTGAATTAAATTAGATTTAATTCAAAATGAGTGATCAATCAGTTAACTGATAATTCACTATAAATAATTGCATGCATGTCAGTTCTAAGGAAGACCCAGTTGATACAGAGGTTAAAGGGAACATAGCTATTAGTTTTATTTATAGAAAATTTCCCATGTGCAAGTATAGAGTCATTGGGATGCCAAGATGCATTGTGAAATTAAGGAAGGTTGATTTTCATATTTAATAGGGACCTAATTCACTAGGAATTATGTGAGCAAGACAGGTTGAAGGAAGGCTGAGAATTGGCTAAGTACTAGACCAATTTTGCCTAGATAAGTGTGAGATTAACAGAGTGCTGGAGAATCTCATGAGAGATTAAGAATTGTATTGTTTCATTATTCCTTGACTTCATACACAATATATATAGAGGGGGTTTGAGCAGTCGCTTTCCCCAAGATACATCTTGTGTTGTGCGATTTATTGTTTCATTCTCTTACTTGCATGTGATTGAACGATCATGTTTTGCATTCCGTAAATATTGTAGAAGGATTCATTATCTTATTTTAGTACATCAAAATATTGGATTAAATCCATTGGTGTATTTTCTACATGGTATCAGAGCGATATTTCTACATCTCCTCCATTTGGCTTCAAAGAACTGGAAATTGTATCGGAGGTACTCCATTATTTCTTCAAGTATGCTACACATAATATAATGGGATTTACCTTGAAATCCTTTTGATTGGAGGCCATCCCATGTTAGAATCCTTTGTTGTCCTACTGGCCACTAGAAATATGCTACCTTAGGCCATAGCTAGTGTGTAAGAAAAATTCTCCACAAGGCCTCTTGTGGTAGCAGATGTTGTTATGCAAATAATGATTGCTTCCTTGAGAGAAAAGATACCCCTTGGTTTATATCCATAATGCATAGTATTATGTTCTCTATCAATAATGATCTTATGATTTTGCAGTTCATGAGTAATGTCATTCCATTGTGCTGATTGAGGAGAATTCGACCAATCTGCCTATAACTTGTAGACCCTCCATTGAGAATTTCTAGGTTCATGTTTCCATAAGGAAACCTTCATTAAGCAACTTCGCTCAGTGGTGAAGACATGGAGGTATCTCATTTCATTCCTTTCAGTTCACTTTGGCATCTACTTCCATGCATTTAGCTAGAAGCGATCCATGCCTCCATTACATATCTCATAAAAGGCATGTGTTTGAATTAATCACCTATTTCTTTGTGTAAGATTGCTTCTTGGAAAATGGCTCCAAACACTATTGAGTTCTCAGAGTTACTGAAAATTTTCTCGTGAAGTGTTTAGTCGAACAGTTTGATAATAGAGTGTTGTAGGTTTATTTCATTTTTTTCTTGACAATGGTTAATACACAAAGTATAATATATGCTTATAAAAATGACCCAATTCAATAGGAATAACCGATCATAATATTTGTCACTTGAAATATGAAAGTCACATCACTATAATCGTCATTCTTCCAGTATAGAAAAAATCAGAATATATATATATATATATATATATATATATATATATATATATATATATATATATATATTACATGGTGATTACATGGTGATTTGGTGAAGAATACAATGCACAGGAAATATGAGAAGAACCTAGTATAAGTAGCTTCCAATATATATATATATATATATATATATATATATATATATATATATATATATATATATATATATATATATATATATAAATACTATTGAAATAATATTTCAACATCTTTGATTTAGAGATACACTTCCCATGTATAAGCTAATATATTATACTTTCAAGGTTAAGCCACACGTCCAGTTCAACAAGATATAACAGGTTTGAACCTTGTAGAGAGGCAATCCACAAGATGATAAATATATAGACTTAGTCCAAGTTAAGATTTGGGAGGAACTCAAACCCACAAAGAGATTCAAGCTTCACAAACTCAAATATACACTAGCTATAGGTAACATGACCAATAGAAATATGAGGTAGCTTATTTCCTTCTTCAATAATGAAACTCCTGCTCATTACTCAACCATAAACCCTCCATTAATTATAGTCAGTGTGCCCCTTATAACAGTGATAAATTGGCCCCTTAGCTGATAGAGAGAGAGGGCCAATCAACAAGCTTCCTGTACCATATATATAAATATAACTCAACCTATATTTCACCTTCATAACTCAACTTTATTAGGCTTGGACTCTTCACCTTTTTACTAGGTATGCATTTCATGTACAAGAGATGATTAGAAAATGGATATTAGAGATAAATCAACCGATAAAACCTCTTCCAGCTCAATATCTCCTGCAAATCATTTTACCCATGAAAGCACAATGGTGAAAACTGAGTGATTTCACTCTTGGAACCAACTAGGGTGTCTAGTTTCAACACCGAAGTTAGCTATGGTGGCTAGGGTTTCTCAAATCCTAAGCTTCTTCCCCAAAATATCCTAGAGCTATTTCTAAAAAATAAAGTAAAAGAATGAGGAGAGTGTTGAGTCATGGAAAAGGTAGGTTTTTATCCTTATATCAGTTTGATTAATAATTTACTTTTATGTATTTATCTTCATTTTTTGGAAGAATCTAGAAGAAAAGATTGTGAAAGATGAAAAAAATCAATTGTCAACAAATTGTATGATTTTAGTATAAAAAATAACTTTTTCTTGCCTTTACATGCAAAAATTAGAATTGGACAATTTCTGTTCAAACGATGGAACATCAACAGCCAAATAAATAAAAAGATCATTTCTTGATCGCATGGGCTAGCACAAAAAAAGGAGAACAAGTCAATTCTATAGTGGAAATCCAATTATTAGTTGCGAAATCCTCAGGATCTCCTGATCTTGAGGATTCACTCTCATCTATTAGTTTACCATTCGGTTATATAAGGCTGATAGGTGAAAAAGAAGTCAGGGATTAATTTTTGAGTTTTGAATTCCATTTGGACATCATTGTTTGTATTGAAGACATAGTATTTTCACTACGGTGATGTTGTATCTCTACTATGTGATTAATGAGAAAAATTGTGCTTTCCTTGTAATCATGTTCTGTGTGTTCTCAACAATAGCTTCTGGAGGCTTTGGGCCCAGTTGCTAGGAGACTTGCTGCTTCTTTTGTGCCATAATAATTTCTTTCATTTATGCGATTATTAATTACTGTATCTTGTCATTTCAATTCTCGTGTGATGTTACAATTCATTTTTGTAGTTTACCTTTAACGTTTGAGATAAACATTAACTGTTGTTACTCTTGCAATTGCATATTATTATTTAATAAATTGTTCAGATTAGTTCAAGAATTACATTTAATTGTTGTTCCTTTCGAGAGATGTTATCATAGATATCTGATGATTGATTACTGTTATTCTTAATTAAAGGAGTGAATAGTTGATTAATGTTCTTTCATTGTAATTTCTCTTTTAGGTAGATAAATCGCTGTTAGTACCAGGTAGTAATTCTTTAAGTGTGATTCCTTCAATTCATGCATTTGGATTCAAATTATTTACAAATAAGTTGAGATTAGATCAAGATTTATGGTTTGGAAATGCATTAAGGTTTTCTTTTGAATTATTCTAGATTGAACTTTGAGAATTAGAGATTAGTTATTGCAACGGTTTAGAATCATTTATTCCTAAATAGCCTTTGATCTCACTCTACATAGACAGTGCCAACACTCTTGAAATAAACAAACAAATCCTTGGTTGATAATTAATGTAGGTATTAAGATTAATTTTCATAGTCATCTTAGTGCACCAACATTTTGGTGTTGTTTCTGGGGAGAGTGTTAAAGAGTGATTTTTTTCTTTTTCTTTTTTGCATTTTATTGCTGTGAGAGTCTTGGGTATTGAAAATGAGAGGTAAGAACCTGCGTACCAGCAGGTAAAAGTCTTTCTCAAGAGCCTGCTTTCCAGCAGATGCATAAAGAGCAGATAGGAATAGATGTTTCTATGAATGACTAGGAAGAAAAAAGTAGAAATAGATCCAAGTCCACCACCTAAATCCACTAAACCCAAGGGGTCAGTGACCCTTGGAATATCGACCTTTATAGACGAAATCATAAGAAAAGAAGAATCTCAGGTGTTAGTAGGACCCCAGACCATATATGGAAAAATCTCTACTGTAATCCCTCAAGCAACAGGCTCATCTTCTGCAGCTCATGCCGAGATCCATAGCAAAGCCAAAGGGTCTGAATAGATATTTCAGGTTACAGAAAATTTTCTTTCTGACCCTTCACAAGAGGGAAATTCGTGCAATCTGCAAGAAGGAGAGAGAGAAACAAGTGGTGCTGTAGGAGAAAATCTATAGTCACCAGAACCTGGATCTCCTAAGATCTCGGTTGAAGAAGATATACCTGATATCCTGGATCAAGATAGTGCTATAAGACCTCTTCCAAATATTTCTGCCATTTCTGTCCAAATCAACTTAGCAAAACAAGAGATTCCTGAAGGTTATTGGCACATCTTGGACCAGATGGCGCATAATCAACATCAGGGACAAACATCGACGTTCGAGTATCCTATCGTCGACCCAGTTGCTAATGCCCCCATGAAAGCCATTCCTTTGCAGATCATTCCTAATTTCCATGGTTTAACCTCGGAAGATCCTGATACTTTCTTGTTCAAATTTGACATTTTATGTAGGGGATATGATTACACCACCGATCCCTAAAAGCTAAAACTGTTTCCCTCTACATTAAAGGGAGCAGCTTTGCAATGGTTTATGGGGTTTGGTCGAGGAAATATTAACTCTTGGGATCAAATGAAACTTATTTTCTCACTAAATATCAAGATTACTGCAGGACTAGAGAATTTAAAGATGAAATATTTAATATGACCACAAAAGATAATGAAACTCTAGAAGAGTATGTTGAACGGTTTCAATACAATTTACAAAGGTCTCCTTATGCTGCATTAACTAAAGATGTTTTAAGAGTAACTATGATAAAAGGGATGAAGGACGAATGGATAGAAACATTAAATTTAATGGGAAAATGAGATATTTATCAGGAAAATTATGATGACATTATTTAGCTGTGTATCAGGTTCTCTTGAGGCAGTATGCGCATCAGGCCAACTGGATGAGATACTATCACCAAAAATAATAAAGCTGTTGGTGGCAGCGTAACTCGGATGGAAATTGACAATCTCTTAGAATATTTCAAAACCAATATCTTGGGAACCCTCACAAAATAGTTGGATGCCTTGCAAGCCAAAGAGAAACAAGCTATAACAGAATAGAATTTAGCCATCTTCTCGCCATGATGCCGAAAGAAACACAGTTAGAGGGAATGTCTGTTGGACATGGTTCAGACGTGCGCTATCTGCACTAAGGATCATGCCACCGAGCAATGCCCATCACTTCCAAGATTAAAAGCAGTTTTAAAGAGGCGGAAGAAGAGATAAAACCAGGATATTTAATAAAACAACGTCGACAGTGGAAAGCCCGACCCACAAGTATGTCACAAGACCCTTCTCCATTCTTTTCTTCTCCACAATTTAATAAACAACATAATTATGGAACAACGTGGCGAGGCGAATGAACTTTCTCTACTTGGCAGTCCCAATCATTTCATATGTCACCTTGGCCAAACCATCCTTTTCTAGGCATTGATTGGCCAAATTCTACCTTTTCTACTCCTTTATGGAAAAACAATATGTACCCATCCCATTGGCCCACCTCCATGTCAAAAAATCCAAGTTGGTCTTCAAATTGGCAACAACCTTTAGGGATAACTAATCCAGCTATGGGGATGGGTCCTCAACCTCAACCGACATTACCAGCTCCATTTCCATTGAAGCAAAATCCTCAGCCTCTTATGCATCCCCAACTGCTATTTCAACCAAACCCAAATCCAAATAACTGACCAGTTCAGCTACTACAAATTGTTGAAAATTCAGATCCTGAAATAAAAAAATGGAATGCTACGAACTTAGGCTGAGATCAAGATGCATTACGACTCCTGAGGAAAATAAAAGCCATCAACAAGATGAGACAGAAACACCTGCCATAATTAAAAATTCGACTGTGACTGACACATAAATAAAATGGGGAGAAGACACAGTCGAGAAGCAAGATCTTGAAAAACTTATAATCACTTCTCCTCCATTCCTTAAAAGATTAATAATACCCAAACCCATTGTTTATCCAGAATTTGATGTCTTAGGGGAACTCAAAAATTTATGTATTAAAATTCCTCTCCTCCAGGCTATTCAAGACATTCCTATTTATTCTAAAATGATTAAAGAACTATGTGTGAAAAAGCCTGCGAGGAAACAAAAAAATTGAACAACCATCCATGTCGTAGGGACTTTATCTGATTTGATTTTAGGTAGGGAAACACGAGTAAAATATGAAGATCCAGGGAATCCCGTAGTTACCGTTCAAATATATGGTCGCTCTTTTCTGAACACACTAGTCGACTTAGGTGTAACCATTAACATTCTAATGACTGAAACATATGAGGCACTCGATATCACAGCTATGGAACCAACCACTACCTTGCTAGAAATTGCTGATCGTACTCTCGTTAAACTCGAGGGCACTCTACAAGACACTATTATTTCTGTTGACTCATGGGAGTACCCCATGGATTTTCTATTTACCTACCCGAGAAGTCGATTAGATGGACACCCTTTAATTCTGGGTCGACCCTGGTTAGAAACAACCGATGCTTATATAGGCTGTCATGCTGGTAGCATGACCATTACAAAAGGAAATGATGTAAAAAGTCTTGTTTTATATCCCCCTGCTAAGCCAAGTCTGCCAATTCTAAAAACTCATAAACATCCACCTACATACTTGGAAGAGAATATCTGTTCACCTCTTACAATAGCAGAATCACTTGAGTTCAAGAATCAGACTGAAGATGATGTAATTAATATTTTTATTAATCAATCAAATACTAAAAATAATGTCAAATGTCAAATGTTGAAAGTGATTCTTGACAATGAATCCCAGGAAGACCCTTGGAAGATGCCAATGATCAACATATACCAAAAACTGCTGTTCATAACAACAGGCTTGTTGAGATTGAACCAGGCAAGATTTTGAATATTAATGATAATCTAGACAGTGATCAACAACAAAAGGTTATTCAGGTTCTACAAAAGTATAAAGGGAATTTTTCCTGGGACTATCCAGACATGAAGAGCATAGACCCTCAATTATCTACACACCACATCTACAATGAAAAGGACACCCGTCATATCCAACAACCTCCACGGAGATTAAATATGCATCTCAAGGATATCATAAAGGAATAATTGTAGAAGTTGATGGATGTAAATTTTATTTATCCTATTTCAGATAGTAAGTGGGTCTCTCCATCGGTGGTTGTTCCCAAAAAGAACGGGAAGTGGCGAATCTGTGTGGACTACAGGGAATTGAACAAGGCCACGCAAAAAGACCACTTCCCTCTTCCAGTTATTGATCAAGTTCTTGATACACTGGTAGGAAAACGATTCTTTTCCTTCCTTGATGGCTTCAGCGGCTACACCCAAATCCAATTTTTCCCTGAAGACCAAGACAAAACTACCTTTACCTGCCCATGTGGTACGTTTGCCTATAGAGTGTTACCTTTTGGTTTATGCAACGCCTCAGCTACATTGCAGAGGGCCATAATCAGCATTTTATCTGATATGATAAATGAGGGACTTGAAGTTTACATGGATGACTTCACCCAGTACGGGAACGATTTTGACTAAACGCTACAAAATTTAGAGAAAGTTTCGGAAGGATGCATCACTACCAGGCTGTGTTTAAGTAACGAGAAATGTCACATGATGATGACAGAATGCGTAATCCTAGGACACTACATCTCTGCATCTCGAATACAAGTAGACCCAACAAGAATAGAGGTAATTATCCTACTACCTACATTGTTGCACTCAAACTGAGGTACGTAGCTTCCTTGGATATGCAGGATACTATCGTAGATTTATAAAGATTTTTTCACGAATTGCTACGCATTTGTATGCTTTAACAGGAAATGTTGAATTTAAATGGTCTGATAAATGTGACATTGCTTTTATAGATTTGAAGAAATTGGTCTCGACTACTCCGGTATTGCGTGGTTCCAATTGGGAGCTACATTTTAATATCTCTACAGATGTGTCAGACACAAAATAGGCGCTGTCCTCTGGCAAGAGGAGGAAAAAAAGCCCTATGTTGTTTATTATGTCAAAGAAAGTCTCACTTATATTGAACTCAATTATATCATAACAGAAAAGGAATTTTTAGCTGTCATTTGTGCCATAAATAAATTTAGACATTATATAACATGGTACCAATTTTTTTTGTACATTGATCATTCCGCTAGTAAACCAATTACTAATGGGTGGGTGACCCGTTGGCTGTTACTTTTGTGGGAGTTTTATATTACCATTAAAGACCATCTAGGGAAGGAAAAACCAGTCACATATTTTTGGTCATGGGTTCCGAAAATGAACGATATGATGGCCGTAGATGATCAGTTCCTAGATGAACATTTGTTTATCATAACAGTTAAGGAACCGTGGTATGCAAATGTAGAAAAATATCGGGCAGTAAGAAAACTACCAAAGCATCTAACAGCTAAATAAAGGAAGCTAATTTTCCAACGCAGCGCCCAATTTTCTTGGATTGGTGGATACCTTTTTCACATAGGGTCTGATATGAAAATACGTAGGTGAATCCGTGAAGATGAGATTTACGACATCATGAAGGCTTTCCATGATGAGCCTTGTGGAAGACACTTCACATATCGCATAACTGGACATAAAATACTACAGATGGGCTATTATTGGCCCACTATATTTAAAGACGCCAAGAAGTATGTTCAGGCTTGTGATAGCTTCCAGAGGATGGGTCGTCCTAGTCAATCCGATGAAATCGCGTTGCAACCAAAATTGGTAATAGAACCTTTTGAACGGTGGGCATTGAATTTTTTGGGCCCATTTAATCCACCTCAAACCAAAAGGCCTACATATTGGTTGCTATAGACTATGTAAAGAAGTGGGTATAAATAGTAGCCTTGCTAAGAGCTACAGAAGAAACTGTAATTAATTTCCTTTTTGAGTTATTTGTGCGGTATGGTTTACCGAGGGAAATTACAGATGGGGTGCCATAGTTTGTAGGACATAAGATTACAACCACTCTACGGAACCACCATATCACACATAGAGTCACTTCTCCATATCACCCGTGGGCAAACAAGTAGGTTGAGAGCACCAACAGGGTCATTGAAGGAATTTTGACCAAAATAGTTTTAACACATCGGCGAGACTGGGCTACTAAAGTTCCAGAGGCCTTCTGGGCCTATTGGACAAATTTGAGAAATACTACTGGTTATTCCCCGTACCAACTTTTATTTGGCAAAGAACATAATTTTCCTATCAGATTTGAAATAAAGACTCGCAAAATAGCCCAAGAGGTGGGACTGGACCTGGCGAAAGCCCAAACTAAATGAATTCAACAAATAAATGAATTAGATGAAACACGGTTACTTTCCCTACAACGCACAACAGTTATTCAGAAACAACGGGCTAAGTGGCTGGACAGTATTATAAAAAAGAAGACGTTTCAGGAAGGAGACTGGGCGCTCCTCTATGATTCCAGATTTCAAGACTTTCTGGGTAAATTGTAGACAAGATGGCTTGGCCTGTATGAAATTCAGGAAGTGCACAACAATGGCACCATAATGTTGAATACCATCGATGGGTCTGGATTTTCTTTCCGGGTGAATGGACACCAGGTACGTCTTTATCACAAACCACTCACCAAAGAGTCTTTTTGCCAACAGGTATGCAATGATCTGACTATGAAAATTTGGGCTACATGGAGTAATAACTTGACAACTTTACTTTCATGAAAATCGTTTCTTTTCAGTTGTAAATAATGTATATATTTTCTTTTCATAGCTAGTTTATAATTTTCCTTTTCTGTGTTTTTTTAGAATTAAACATTGTTGTATAAATGTATGGATTTTTTCTTTGAAACAATTTCTTACAAATAAGGTAACTACCATTCCTTTTTCACTGCTTCACGTCATTTTTTTTAGTAGTTGCTATTCAGCTCTTTGGATAGCTACTGTTCCCTTCCAAGTGAACAACTACCGTTCTTTACTTTCTTTGGCTTGAGTATTTCACTATTGCTGTTCTTTTTCAAAGAATGAACAACTGCTGTTCAGTAAATGAACAACTACTGTTCCGTTAAATAAACAACTGCTATTAAAAAAAATGAAAAGTTGATGTTCAATAGAGTGAACAACTTCTATTCAATACAATAAACAACAGTTGTTTAGTGAAACAAACAGTTGCTATTCATTAAAATGAACAATTGCGGGTTCTTTTTTTTTCGACAACTTTCACATACCATTGTTGTTCAATAGAGTGAACAAATTCTGTTCAATAAAATGAACAACTGCAATTAAGTTAAACGAACAGTTGTTGTTCCAATATCCACACAACTTCCATTCAATCCTAAATCGGACACCCATATTTTCTCTCACATGCTTTGCTATTAAAGTCACCTTTTTGGTTGAAAATTTACATCGAATTTAAAGAAAAAATAGTTATATTAACAACATTATGACTTTTACACCTTTGATGATTATATTTATTCTGAAATTGACATGGTTCATCCATTTAATGACTTGTTGGATATCTCTTCTTTGGATATATCATAAAATGATTCACTACATCAATACCATGATGGTTTATCTTTCACACTTTCAATTGATAATTCCATTTGGTACGATGATATAGGAATACACGCATAACTTTTATTCACATTATTTTACTTCTCACACCATCCCTAACTCTTAAGGAGTTAGTGATCCTCCCTCCACTTATAACATGCATTTGAAAATATAATATAAGCTTTCTCAAAGGGGATAGGGGGTCTCATCACGAGCCAACCTACCATGATCATAAGGAACTTAACAAGTGACATTCCCACAATGGCCACCACACTAGGGTATTGGCCTTCTAGATAATGCAATTGTCGGAAGGATAGGAGGTCTCATCACGAGCTGGCTTGATCATTTTGTTATGCCCTGGTGAATGGAACTGTGATTATCTGGTTACCAAGCCAGCACAATGACCCCTTTGTATAAATAAAAAAAACCATATAAATCCTAAATGGAGGATCCTGGCTTATTTTTGGGTTAAAAAGCAACCCTGTCGAGGCTATAGACACCTGTTGGCAGCAGTGGCTCTGCTTGTGGTATCAAAGTTCTATTTTACATTGCCAATTGTTCTATATCCTACTATTTCCTATTGGTTCATTTCCAAAGACGAATTTACCATTTGAACAACGTTTACATTTACATTAACCAATATGCATGGAAAAATATATTTTTATGTGAATTACATTAATATTATCAAATCAATTGATGCCAACAATCATTATCATTAATCACCTTGTTAGCTTCATCATACCTGTTCACCAGATGAAAATTATTTCCATCATGATTATTTCTGTGTTTTATTCCTTTTTTTAGTCATTTTCTAAACCATTTCTATGATTTACAGTTAGCACTGCTTTGACTGTTTCCTGCTGTATTTCTACTGATCTGACTATTTGCCTGCCGCATTTATGAAGCTACTTCATCCTTTTCTCTTTTCCCGTGCTCTGCGGATGTGGATGCCCTTTTATAATTGGAGGGAGGAAGGTATACATTATGGAACAACACGTGAAATAATTACTGAACTCCACCAAACCTTGCTAATGCGACAAATATTATTATTGCTGCCTTTATACAAAAATAACATTTCCCAATTCAAAAGCTTTGTATGCAGTATTTTTTGTTGTTCCAAACTATCTAATTGTGAGAAAGTGCACGCAAAGGTGTGAATTAGGCTACAATAGCACAACAAATATGGAAGGAAAGTCTGTCCGCAGTGAACCTACAATATTACGATTAACATAGCAGGTTTGTGAAATTCTCGAGCACGTCGGTTGGCTTTAATACCTCATCAAATTACAGGGATTCCATGGTGAAATAACGCTTGAATTTCTTCAAAATTTGCAGAATGAGCGCACAAATACGAAAGGTTGAAGTATAACAGTCTCTGAAGCAGTCATAGCTGAAGTCCCTGGACTTCCAGCAGAAGGCAAAAAATGGATTGAAAAACATGTTCTATTGCATGAAGCAGTCACAGTATTTAAGGACCCAGAGGAGGAAATAATACACAAAGGCAAAGGAGTTCATCCAACATCATTAAAGGAACCATGGCAAGAACTAGCGACCACCGTTCAGAGATACACCACTTGCGATGATCATCAAGATGTGGTAAAGCCTCGATAACTTAAACTGTTAGAAATTCTTGGACATAAAATCACAGTTAACCTGCCATTATTTCTAAATTCCTTATTGCATGATGTTGCTAGTCGGGTTAGAAAAGTCAAAAATCCACATTCTACCATCAATCATCATGGCTTAATTAAGCTTATTATTATTCATGAACTTGCCCAACAACAATTGACCTGGGATAACTTCATAAATCCGACTTTACCCCTATTAGAGGAAACCCCAGATGTACAGGCAGGGGTAGATGATAGGAATATTGATGACTTAGAACAACAAACTAAAGAGGAATAAATTCCAAATAGAACAAGAAAAAGGAGGAATTATTGTGTAGCCTTTGGCCAGGAAAAACAAATATGTTCTACGAGGCTAAGCTCATGATAGAATACCACAAACCCAATAGATGAAGTAGGGCTATCTCATGCACCCCTGGCAAACCCTCAAAACACCGTTTTATTAGACAATGAGGAGGAGGTGGCCTGATTATTACAGAATTTGGGAACAATATTTGAGGAAGGAGGACAATTTGAGCATTCTCAAGGTCAAGATAATACTCTTAACCAGTCTGTCTCTACAGGTAGTTCTTGGCACCATGAAAATTTTCCCCCTACTGAAGGAATGGAAGAGTTTCAGAAACAAGGGGAACCAATTCCCTCTATAGATGAATATCCTTAGGGAGAAACTCATGTAGAAAGAAATTCAGAATCAAAAAATCAATCAGGAGACACTGTTCCATTGGAACAAGACCCTAACATTGGTAAAACCTCCATTTTACCTGAAATGGGCACAAATTTTACCTCTCCAATAAAAATCCCCATAAAGGAGGAGGAGAAGACAGACACAGACAGTGCCAGGCTGAAAAGGTTGAGTGAAAAGAACAAAAAATTGAAGAAAATGGTTGAAGGAAGCAGATATAAGCCGAACGCTGAAAGTGGAATTAGAAACCATTGGTACCCAAATAGAGAAATGTCCATTAAGGATATTGGAACTCAAACCGAAAATCTTTGTGCTTGTTCAATGGAGACTAAAGAAACTTTTATGTGAATGTTATGAATGTTGTTGTTCAAACATATTTTGTAGATTTTTGTATTCCTCAAGAAACAACCGGTACTATGGAAACCGCTATTCAGACTAATTTAGTGACAACTTGTGACAATGTAGCTCAGACAGAAGAAACACCTCATTATGTCCCCTTGGTAAGGGAAGTTGTTATCCTGAAATTGCAAAATGAATTAACAAGGACCCAAAAAGTGTTGGCTCAACACCAAAAATAAGTGGTACCTTTATAGATGCACCAGGAATTATTAAAGAAAGGGATACAAGTACTGCAACTGAGGACGAGACTTCTGCTAGTCTCAGAAATGAGGAGGATAAATTAAAGAAAATGCAAAACTAGCTTCAAAAAGCCATGGAGAAAACTGAAGCCATTTGTTCTATTTATTTTGATGTTTTGTCTTGTTGATCACCAACCACCAATTATGCATTATTTTTACTAGAGAGGTACTTATTATTGAAGATTAGAGCTGTGAGTGCTGGTAAGCCTACTGAATTCAAGACTACCTCAAATTTTGTCCAATGCTGCAAGGAACAGACCAAGAAGGTATAACGCCTTCTCTGTGAGTTATAGCTGCATAATTTTTTCTTGGAAGATGAAAGAGATGCTAATCCTAGCCCCTTTATTGGAGATGTTCAATTCTAAGCCTTCCTTTATTTTGCTGAAAACCAGCTTGAATGGGCCAATGCCTATAATACTTTAAAAAAAAGGGAGCATGGTCTAGATTTATGGGTTAGAGGAGAACCCACTAAACCTTTGCACATTTTCATCCAACACAAAAGGTTTATGGAACAACAAGGAGTTGTGGCCACATTGGGACCTCTCCATAAAGATGTTATACATGTTGGAAGAGAATATTTACAGGATATTAAAGATGATGCCTTGTTGGCAGCGAAACAAAGGTGGAAAGCTTCTACTAACAATGTTAAAAACTGGAAGCCGTCCAGTTACATAAATTTTAAGGTTGCTGTTGCTCGTCATAATGTGTACAAAAATATCATCCTGTACAAGGGCCCTACCTGGATAGGATGCCATTACATGTGTCCCATTATCTAGTATCCCCCTGAAGGATATTGTTTTGATTATGATTTACCTGAATGTCATGAGAGCCGTGCTTTTGCAATGCTTAAACAAAATAATGGCTTTAGTCTATATCAGGAAGAAATTTATCCTGCCTACTCTTTGACACAATTACACCTCAATTATATTATTGCACGAGGACATGCAAAATGGTAAGCAAGAGAGTATGATGAGTCATGGAAAAGGTATGTTTTTATCCTCATATTAGCTTGATTAATCATTTAATTTTATGTATTTATCTTCGTTTTTGGGAATAATCTAGAAGAAAAGATATCGAAAGATGAATAAAATCAATTGTCAACAAATTGTATGATTTTAACATAAAAAATAACTTTTTCTTGCCTTCATGTGCAAAAATCAGAATTGGACAATTGATGTTCAAATTATGGAACAACAATGGGCAAAGAAAGAAAAAGATCATTTAATGATCGCATGGGCTAGCAGAAGAAAAGGAGAATTGAGCCAATTTTATAGTGGAAATCCGATTATTAGTTGCGAAATCTGCTCTAATGTATTCGTTTACCATTCGGTTATATAAGGCTGATAGGTGAAAAAGAAGTCAGGGATTAATTTATGAGTTTTGACTTTCATTTGGACATCATTGTTTGTATTGAAGACATAGTATTTTCACTACGGTGATGTTGTATCTTTACTACTGTGATTAATGAGAAAAATCGTGCTTTCTTCGTAATCATGTTCTATGTATTCTCAGCAGTAGCTTCTGGATGCTTTGGGCCCAATAGCTAGGAGAATTGCTCCTTCTTTTGTGCCATAATCATTTCTTTCATTTATGCGATTATTAATTACCGTATCTTGTCATTTCAATTCCCGTGTGATGTTACAATTCATTTTTGTAGTTTACCTTTAACGTTTGAGATAAACCTTAATTTTTGTTACTCTTACAATTGCATATTATTCTTTGATGAATTGTTCAGATTAGTTCAAGCATTACACTTATTGTTGTTCCTTTCGAGTGATGTTATCATAGATATTCGAGGATTGATTACTGCTATTCTTAATTAAAGGCATGAATAGTTGATTGCTATACATTCACTGTAATTTCTCTTTTCGGTAGATAAATCGTTGTTAGTATCAAGCAATAATTATTTAAGTGTGATTCCTTCAATTCATGCGTTTGGATTCAATTTCTTTACAAATCAGTTGAGATTAGATCAAGATTTATGGTTTGGAAATGATTTAAGGTTTGCTTTTGAATTATTCTAGATTGAGCTTTGAGAATTAGAGATTAGTTATTGCAATGATTTAGAATAATTTATTCCTAAATAGCCTTTGATCTCACTCTGCATAGACAGTGCCAACAATCTTGAAATAAACATACGAATCCTTGGTTGATAATTAATGTAAGTATTAAGATTGATTTTCATAGTCATCTTAGTGCACCAACAGAGAGTCTCCCAACTTTTCTCCTTTATAAAATTGTGGCCACTTTTGCTGGCATTTTACCCTTTTAAATTTTATGAATCCACTTTATAATCTTTTCACTTTATAAAATTAAAGTGACTTTTCACTTTCCTACGAAGTGTGCCCTTTTCACCCTTTATACTTTTATAATGTTTCCTTAGGCGAATTAAGTCTTGTTATTAAATTTTCCTTGCCTTACCCTATGGGAACCATTTTAGGCTAGTAGAATTTGTCATCCTCGCCCAAGATTTCTTGTCCTCAAGAAATTTTAACTCAGGATGTTTGATCACTTGATCACCTTCCCAGGTGGCATCCTCCTCTGGTAAATCCTTCCATTTTACCATGTATCTTTCACTGTCCTATTTCGCAGCTTCCTTTCTATGGTTTCTAGGTTATTTTTTGGAACTAAGATCGACTCTACTTCCTCCTCCAATGGTGGGAGTTATGCGGAAGTGAAAACATGTTATCCGAGGGCCTTTTTAAGGCACGAAATATGAAATATGTTGTGAATCTTACATACTTCATGAAGCTCAAGCTCATAGGACACTTCTACTACTTGTCTCATGATTCTGTATAGCTTGTAAAACCTAGGTTTAAACTTTTCTGCCCCCTTTGTTTTGAGTGAGAACTACCTGTGTGGCTGAAGATGAAGGTACAACATATCTCCCACTTCAAAGTTGTGTTTCACTTTGTGCCTATTTGCATATAATTTATATTTATTTTGGGCTATCTATAAATTTTCCTTGAGGGCCTTTAAAATATCTTGGATTTTCCAAATCCAATCCTTTGTGAGAGGTGCCCAACTATCCATAAATATCCTATATGCAAATGTTGGGGTGTCATAGCAATATAATTATTTGAAGGGTGTCATGTTGATGGACATGCGGAAAGTGGTGTTGTAGTAATGTTTCCCCTAATGCAACCACTTTACCCATGCATTTTTTTGATTGGTTACATAATTATGGAGATAGCCCTCCAACCATTTGTTAACTATATCTATATGTCCATCACTGTATGGGTGGTAGCTAGTGCTCAATGTTAGCTCAACCTCCACAAGTCTGAATAGCTCTTGCTAGAAGCCACCCATGAACCTACTATCACTTCCACTGACAAAGGTCTTCGAAAACCCATGTAATATGAAGACCTCCTTGAAGAATAACTCGTCCACCTGCGTTGCTGAGTATTTTGATGGTATGATAAAGAAATGAGCAAATTTTTTGAGCCTATATAATATTACACAAATACAATGTTTTACCTATGTTGGAGGTACCCCAATGTAAATTCCATAGAAATGCTCTCCCATTTTTTCTCTAGGATAGGGAGAGGGTGGAATAAACCTATTGGATGAGTGTATTTTTATGTTGTTTTACTAGCAAGAGTCGCATCCCATCACAAAACTCAACACATCCAAATTGAGGCCCTTCCAAGTGATCCTCTCCCTAATTTTTCTATAGGTATTTGTGCACACCTACTACCCTGCTAAGGGTGAGCTATGAGCTGCATGCATAATTTTCTCCTTGAGTTGTGATTTTGGCACCAGATAGATCCGGTTCTTATAGTAAATGATATCATTCACAGCTCGGTACCTATCATCATGAATCAACCCCTCTATAATTTCACAGGTAAATTTATTCTTCAAATAGTTCACAAGTAGCAACAACTTCTAATCATTTGTTATCTCCATGAGTGAGAGAGTGGATGGTATCCTCAAGAGAGAATCTGATACTACATTGTGTTTTCCTTTGAAATTCTCGATATCAAACTCATAGGTCTGTAATTTAATAATATAGTTTTTTAATCTCTCACTCATCTCTTTTTTATCCATGAGGAATCTCAGGCTATTATGGTATGATTTTACCTTGAACCATTTCCCCACTAGATACTGTTAGAATTTGGCTAAGGCATGCATGGTGGACAACATCTCCTTGTAGTAAATTGAGTAATGCTAATCATAATATCCAATTTTTCCCTCTTAAACACTATGGGTTGATGATCCTACATAAAAAATTCTCCTATCCAAGTCCCCGAAGTGTCACACTCCAGCACGAAAGGCTGGGTGAAATATGGAAATGCAAGCACAAGACACAAACTCATCACCTGCGTCTTCTTCTCAAATGTTTCATGTGATTTCTTTATCGAACTAATTGATCCCTTTTTTGTAAGGTCTATAAGAGGTGATGTTAACTATGAACCCATTCAAAAAATTCCTATAGTAATTGCAGAGGCCAAGGAATATTTTTAGTTCAGTTATGTTTTTTGAGGTAGGCCATTCGATTATCACCCAATTTTTTCCCTAATGGACCTGAGCCCCATCATTTCCAATCACATGCCCCAAGTAGAGCATCTTTTTTGTGCCAAACTCACACTTGGAATCCTTAGCATATAGTTCATTCTCCTCTAGAATTCCTAACATCTCGTCCAAGTGCATCAGATGGTCTTACCACATCTTGTTGTAGAAAAATATATCATCAAATAAAATGAGTAAGTACTTTTGCAACTGTTTATTAAACACATGGTTCATGCATCAATGGAAAGTTGCGGGGGCATTGGTTAACCCAAATGGTGCAACCAAGAACTCATAGTGCCCATAGCGGCACTTGAAGGCTGCCTTTGGGATGTCCTTCTCCTGAACTCAAATTTGATGGCAGCCTATGTGAAGGTCAATCTTTGAAAAAATGTTTGGCTCCCCTCATTTAATCTATAAATTCATATATAGTGGGGATAGGATACTAGTTTTTTATTGTTATTTTGTTAAGAGCCCAATAATTGATACACATCCACAAGGTACCATCCTTCTTCTTTGCCATGACCATTGCAAAAGCGAAAGGACTAGAGCTAGGGTGAATGTGACCCAACCTCAAAAAATCCTTGATGTCCTTCTCAATTTCATATTTGTAAACCTTATAATTTTGGTAAGGGTTGGTAATGACCACCTGTACACCCCATCCTCCAATTTTATAATATGCTCAAAACCCTTGCCTGGTGGTCTACCCAAAGAAATGTGAGAAACAAATTTTTGGTGTTTATGAAGCAATACCTAAATGTCATCAAGATGTTGTCATGGTTGGCTCAATTATTTTTTAACTATAATAAGACACTCAAGTTGCCACTCAATACACCCCAGCCTCAATATTTCTTCCATGTTGTTGGATGATATTAGTCTTGGTTGGTACTGGTGCATGGCCCTCAAAACTACCCTTCTGCAATATACTATATTTTTGAATTCAATCTCCATGTTCCATTGATACATAGTATACTTCTCAATGTAGTAGAGCCACTGACAACTTAACAACCCATTGGTGTCTGACACATCCACCACAAAGAATTCCTCATTCACTGTGTAGTTACCCTTTGTAGCTCTAACTTGTGGACATATCTATTGTAGTCCATTTGATGGTTACCAAGTATGAGGACCGCAAAGCCAAAAAACTCATCATTAGGAATACCTATCCATTCTACCATGGATGCATCTATGAATTGTGGGAAGCTCCACTATCAATCAATACCATCACCTTGTGTCCTACTAGAACCCCTCTGAATCTTAAAGTATGATACCTTGGGAATCCTAACATGGATGCAATGATAGGGTCTTTTATCTTTACATGTGAAGTCTCACCTTAATTGTCTAATGTATTAGTCTCTATGGCTGTCCCTACACTGGCTCCTCATCTTCATCATCACTTCCGCTCTTAGAGTACACCTCAATATAGTGAGCCTTGACCACCTTGCCCTTACCTACACATGGTGCCCATGGCTCTTGATATATGAAATAGAGCTTCTTATTAGCTATTTTAGGGACCCCTCATCCATATTTGGTTTCCCAATCCACTCATTCTAAAAGGGCTTAACCTCTTTATTATTTTGATGGGAAGATGGTTTAGGAGTGAATTTGTTTTTAGAAGTGGCATCTTGCATATCCCTAGTCTTGTTGATTGTAGAAAAAAGAGTAGCGGGTTTAAAGCCTTTGACCCATCCTCGTAGGGGCTCTGACAACCCCTCTACAAATACATCACTAGCCTCTAATATATATTTGACCACAACTACTAGTCTCTAAAACTTTGAAATTTAAGCCTCTAGACTGTCTGTTTGCATGATCTATGCCAACTATCTGAAATTAAGCTCCAGGTCATTCCTTTCAAAACACTCAATGAGTCTCTGAGTGAAATCAATATATGAGGTGATGTTGTTATGACCCATAGTCACCAACCCATGGTACCACCAATCACGAGCCTCACCACCCATGTGTAATGTGGCTAGCTTGATAACCTCACTTGTGCCATATGATGCAATAGGAAATATGTATCCAATTTTTGTACCCACGACCAAGCTGAGCATTTGGATGACCCATCAAAACAAGTGATGGCCACCTTCCTAAATGTCTTTTGTATCTCATTATTCTGCATCAAAAATTTCTGAAATGGTTCAGGCTCGCTCTTCAATTGAAGGTGGAATAAATTAGTGAAACTCATGACAACCTAGAACTCATTCTAGTGATCTACACTCCTCCAAATAATTTGCATAAGGAATCCCTTAACTAGACTGCATTGTCTGGTCCTCTGTTGTCTCATGTAAGAAGTGAGGCATGTTGGCTTTGGGTGTTTTTATAAATTAACGTGAATGGCTCTGTGTAGTAGTACATGCATGACTGCCCTCTACACTATTAGACCCTTACCCATTTATTGGTTCATTTTTTATGGAAGTTCCTTTTCTTTTCATCCCTCTCACCAGGTCCACTATCTCCTTTTGGCCTCTAGAAAATCCTTTATTGTATTATGTAAACTGTTAAAGGCTTGTGTCTCTTTATCTCCCATATATTTCTCTTCTATTTCAGGTGTTTCTTCTACCCCCTTTCCTTGCTTTCATGTCTCTTCACTCTCACTATTTGGAATATCTTCTTCTCTAATAGGAGTGGGATCTCTATGTGTGTGCTTCCTCTTGTAAGTTACCTAACTGAAATTATTCTCCTCTATCATGAAATCACTAGCAAGATACCCTTTTACCCCACAACTGTTTAAGAACATGCTCTGATTCCACTGTAATATTACTTCTTGGAAAATGGCTCCAAACACTACTGAGTTTTCTAAGTTAATGAATTTTTTCTAGCAAAGTATTAGTCAAACAAATTGATGACAAAGTGTTGCAGGTGTATTCCTTGTTTTCTTGACAATGGTTAATGCAAAAATAAGAATAGATGCTTATACAAATGACCCAATTCAAGAGGAATAACCCATCTTAATAGTTTTCACTTGAAATATGAAATTTGCATCTCTAAAATGATCATTCTTCTAGTATAGTATAGTATAGTATAATATATATATATATATATCAACACTTCGAAAGTGATTACATGGCCATTTGGGTAAGTATACAATGCATAGGAAAGATGAGAGGAACCTAGTATAAGTAGCTTCCAATATATATATATATAAACAATTTTGAAATAATATTTCAACACGTTTGATTTAGAGATACACCACCCAGGTATAATCTAACATATCAGAATTTCAAGGTGAAGCCACATGTCTAGTTCAAAAAGATATATTAGGTTCGAAATTTGTAGAGAGGAAATACACAAGTTGAAAAATATATATACTTGGTCCTGGTTAATATGTGGTATGAACTCAAACCAAAAAGAAATTTTAGCTTCAGGAGCTCAAATATACACCAACTAGAGGTAACACAACTAGAAAAAAGATGAGGTAGCTCATGCTCTTCTTCAGCAATGAAACTCATGCTCGTTTGATCTAGGTGGATATTGGTGGCCACTTGCCTATTCCACTTGGGGCCCCACCATTGTTTCTTTCATTTTTTCAGTTTCCTTAATTATAGAAAATTGTACTATTTTTAACATTTTTTCTGGTCCTAAACTTCTGGAGCCATTTTGAGGCCATAAACGACGTCTTTTGGGCATTAATTCTCTGACGCATATGAGTTTGTTCCAGAATTGATATTTTTTGTCAGCTATTGTAGTCCTTAGATAGATGTTTCTAATGATGTATCATGTGCGTCAAACAGAGATAGTATGCCAAAGTTACGACCCCAGGAAATTGATGTACCAATTTACCTCGACAAGGCCCGTATTATGGAGTTTCATCTACTAGGGTTAGGTTTTTGGATGTTTAGGGTTTTCCATTGTTTCTCAATAATATATAGGCCTTTGAGCCTCATTGTAACATATATTTTAGAGGTTTGTAGCCACCACATCTCTTCTTAGAGATAAGCTACCAACGCCCTTGCTAGTTTATTTCCATTTTGTTTGTAAACAAATTTCAGTTCTTTGATATTAATGAAATGAAGTGTTATTTCCACTGCATTTTTATATTTATGGTTATATGTGTATTATTTTTTGTTCTTTCATAAATCCAGATCAGTGGTATCAGAGTAGTCTTCTCTTTCTCGATCCTTCTTTGTATGTCCCTAATGAGGTCGGGGTATAAGGAGTTAGGGCTCGATCTAGTTGAACCTTTGCAAGGCCAGCCTCGCAAACCCCGACGACTGCCCATGGGGGACGAAAAGAAAGATGAGGGAGTAGGAGATCCTATCAAAATATTGCTCGAGGAGGCCCTCGAAAAACAAAGGGACGAGATGATAGATAACTTTGCCCAAATGCTTCAACGACTGCCCATGGTGGCACATCTATATCCAACAACCACTCTGGAGGCGCAAATCCTTTTAAAGTACAAGTAAACTTTGATATCCCCATATTTGAGGGTCAAATAGATGCAAACGCCTTAGATAGATGGTTGAATCTATTAGAAGGACATTTCTCAGTTCATTACGTTTCCGACCGAGAGGATATTATTTTTACACTCCTCAAAGCTACCCCCCATGTTAAGGACTGGTGGGAAACCTACTGTGAGAAAAAGGAAGAGGGGAAACCTTCTCTGTTCTCGGGCGTACCCACTTGGAATTCTTTCTAAGATGCCATCAAGGAAAAATATTATCCCATGGGGATCTATGAGGACAAGTACATACAATAGACTATGTTGTGACAGTAAAGCGATCAAGATGTACATGAGATGATGAATTTGTTACATGCCTTGCACACAAAGTTGGGTATCAAATATTTGGAGAAATATTTGGTCCTGAAGTACCACAGTTGTCTGCACAGATACATTAAGGAGGAAATGGAGTTCCTCGACATCTCCTCGCTTGGTACAACATACCGGTATGCTTCCAAGATTGAGCAGAAATTCAAATAGAAGAAGCGAGACTTTGGATCTGCGAATCAAAAGCAAGGGTAAGGTGCCCCCAAACCGCAGAACAAAGGACAGAGACAAGGCATGGCGACCCAAGACAACCTAAAAAATCCGCAAGCAAAGAACAACACCACGAAGCTAAATAAGGACAAGGGAGCCATAAGATCTCCACTCCCAACACAAGTGAGTGTTGGGCCAAGCAGTCACTAGTGGCCAAGATGAGGGCTTCTGAATCAGATGCATGCTTTGACTCTGAATCAGAACCTGACAAGGGGAATGACAAAGGGAAGCAAATTATTGATGCGGAGCCCAATGCCAACGTGGCCACTACAAAGATCCAAAAGGAGGAACCAGAAGATCCATAGGGGGAGGAGCGTCTCTTCCACTCTCAGATGTAGGTAAAGGGTTCCCCGCTATAGTTCATTGTCGACAATGGGAGCCAAAATAACTTCATTTCAGCAGAGGTCGTGAAGCGTTTGGGCTTGTCGACCACAACACACCCACATCCGTACACCATCGTGACGTAGGGGCATTAGGCTCAAGAATTACTTTGTACCTAAGTAGACATAGGGGGGTCTCATATTTTTAAAATTATTATGTAATTATTAATATTTTGAATAAATTAAGTGAGGAATTGTAAATGTTCTATAACCACTAGAGAACATGAGGGAAGTTGGTTAAGTTAGGAATGTGAAGAGTCAGCTTCAGTTATTTAGGAATGAGTCTAACTTAAGGACTTTGGAGAATTCCAAGAGTCTTTGTTGAGCTGTTAAAGAAGCTGAATTGATTCATTCATCTCTTGGATAAATGTAAGCATCTTTAGAGTAGGAGGGCAGTTCAGAGGCATAGCAGTATGGATATAAGGCCATCGAATTGAAGATCAGGCCACCGAGGAAGTAAGTTTGTAATTAACTTAGTTTTATTTATATGGAGGAATTCAGAGTCAGATTGATCTGTGTATGATGCTGTGTATATATTCAATTTGACTTACAATTTGGATGAATCGATCACTGAAAGGATCGATTCCTGTAGAGCATTTAATTGCCCATCTCAGGTTATATATATGACACATTGGATGCATTTTGAAATGAATTAAAATAGTGTAATCACTAATTGAGATATGGTTCGATTCCTTTTATTTCTAGAGTTATATATTATGGAGGAAAATAAATTAATTCCCTCTACGTTCCAATGATGAAGATTGATTTAATATGTGATCCCTGTTATTTAGTTGCACACGGAAAAGTAGTGATTCGACTTGCTTAAATCGACATCGAATTTGTGTTAAAGCCTCAATACATATAATCGATGAGTTTTAATCTGTTGATGAAGGGCGTAAACGATGCCACAGTATATGATTTTTGGCATGTTTAATTATGCACCAGGTATACTATTTGTTAATTCAATGTCAGTTGAATTAAGTCACAGCACTGTTGAATCGATACCGAGAGATAGATCCACAACATTAGTGTATAGAGACCGTGATGAAGAATTATGGTTCAAAGAGGTCGAACTGTAAGAGTGAGGTAGGGTTATACCATGAAATTGATTCACAATATTGAAGTAGAAGCGGAACCATGTATAACCCAAAACCACGAGCCAATGGGCATTGCACAGTAAAGGTGGTTTGAGAAACCATTTATGGTTTTCGCACAATTTAAAAGTGGTAATTGGTTTTTGTGAAAAAAATGCAATAACAGTCATTGGTCGACACCCATCCAAGAGTGGTATTCAAAACCCACTTACATCGAGTAAATTTGGAGGATCAAGTCTCGAGCATTTTTGTAACGTGATATCTGTCGGATGAGGGTTTCGCTGAGGTTTGGAACGCGACAAGCTCGAAGCTGTCGGATGGCGAGGTGAGTTAATTGCTGTGGGCCCCAAAGACGTTATATATGTTATCGCTTGGCTTTAAATCCAAAGGCGTGGGTTTTATTATAATGTTCCTACGGAGGTTGTAATATATGTTTATATATTATAGTTGGTATGAAGTATCACAAGGGGTGCGCGATGTATAAAGGTTAACGTAAGACTATATGCTGTGGGCCCAAAACCTTAGGTTGATACATTGAGTTCTTATAATCTTCGAATGTTGATCCAAGCCTCTGAGGTGGGCCATAAAAGGTAATCCGAATTAGTTAATTCAGATAAACGCTGGGGCTTCACATTTTATTATAATGTTTGAATAGAAGGCGAAATGTGTGTCAAATATTATGTTGAGGTGATAAATCCGTGGGGAGATATGTAAATGGTAAGCCATGGCACATTTTATATTGAGGTTTTTATAAAGCTCAGATGTTGGGTTAAAAGGGGAGCTTAATTTTGAGTATATTCGAACAGTTGATTTAAACATCATAAGGCGGGGTATTCTAATGGGTTGATAACCATTGTTTACATCTATAAGCTTCCGCAATGAGAATAGAATTTCGGGGTTGTTTGGGTTTATAACCAGTAATTTACGAAAAGTTCATAGTGTTAGAAATTGCCAGATTTAAAATTATTTGGGGCATGAATTTGAAGAGTGCATTTTATATGAAAACAAGAGTGTGAATGTGGGTTGAGTGTGGTAGCCTGGGCATCATTGTGGTATCAGAGCTGGAATAGCTCTGTTTGAAGAAAATGATTTTTTTTGTAATAAAATCTGAATGTATGATGAGAGAGGGAAGAATATCAGATTCTAAAATTTGATATGCAAAGATACATAGATAATTACAGTGAACAGAGAGTGGCAGAAGAACAAGGTCATTCAGGGATCTTGCAGGTGAGATAATTTTAAATCTGATTTGAGATTTATGATTACAGAATTGTGGTTGCAGAAAGTGAAGACAGAGTTGATGATGATGGCAGTGAACCTGACATTCAGCTAAAGGCTGAATAGGGAGGAAAATTGCAGTGCTCTCAAGACAAGGTGAGTTGATGAGCAGTGTTTAAATTTGGTTTGAAGAATTGTTTGTAGAATTCAGATTGCAGGAAATTGAAGAAATCTCAACAAAAGCGGATCACAGCTTTGAGAGCAGTGATGAAAGAGTCCAGCAAGGGATTCTGAGTGAAGAAGAAAGTGTGGAAAAACTTCGAGAATTCCCAACAGAGGTTGGATGCAAGAAGAATAGATGTGTTCTTCAAAAGTTGTAGAGTGAATCCTAGAGAGAGCAGAAGAGAGTGCTCAAAGGGTTCCAACAGAAGGAGAACCAGTACTTTCCAAAAGCCCAAATTTGGAGGAAAGGATTGGTGAGGTAAGTGGCAGCAGGAGAGCTTGCTGTGCAAAGGCTTAGTGCAGCTTGTGAGTGAAGAACTCATGGAGAAAAGGATGACTACTGATAGTCATAGTGGAGATTGCAGAGGTTCTGAGAGAGGCCACAACAGAAAGGAGAAAGAATATGCCAGGACAAATGGCATGAGGCAGCAGTTGAGTGATGCAGAATATTGGAAAGAGGCAATTGAGGTCATGGAGCAGTTCAACAAATTGGAACTGATAATAGAGGAAAGCCAGAGAGTTGGTTGGCTCATGAAGAAGAAGGTAAAATGGCAACCATTACAGTTGAGGTTGAGGCAAAAGGAGTTTTCCTTGTTGAAAGAGGAACTCAAAGCAGCTGAGTTGAGAAAAGAAGTTTCTATTTGTGAATTAGAACAAAATACAGATGAAGAATGGAGATCTGCAAGAAATTTGGTGAGATATGATGAAGACTTAAGGTAGCAAGAAGTTTGTCTTGCTGAAGAGAAAATCATTGATGATTTCTTGAGCTATTGGGAAAGTCTAGATCAGATGGACGATGTGGTTACAGATCCTACAGAGGAAGAGTAACTCAGAATTATTGAGTCAAGGATGGAATTTGAAGATTCCACATGTAGATCTGTTCAAAAGGAAGTGCTTGAGAAAGCAACTAAGGCTGAAAAGTCTTGTGGTTTTAAAACTAAAGAGTTGTGTATGTTTGTAGGTACATCACAGGGAGATGAACAAGGTTTGAAGTTTGTTGAGGAGGAGAGATTGAATCTGAAATCTATTCAGATCAATGCTAAGATAGCAGGATCTTAGGAGGGATTGAAGACAAGGGAGTCTAATGAGGATATTCAGCAGAATATTGAGGCAGAGAGAGAGGGACCAGCAGATGATTGGTCAAGAACAAGTGCAGGTATAAAAGGTTGTGTGAGGTTCCCAAAGTCTACTCCAATTGAAGTTGTTGAATTGTATAGAAGGCTGGATTTTCAAAGAAGAAAGTTGGAGAAACAAAAAACTTTCACACAGGAGAATTTGCTGAAGAAACAAGGTAGGAAAATTGTCATGAATGAAAATCAGAGGATAGAGGATAAGAGAATGATTCAACAAACTGAAGGAGTCCATTTTGGTGAACCACAACAGAAGGAAATTCATGAAGCAGATGATGGAAAGAAGCAGAGACTGACTGACAGTCTGATGAAGGATGCAAATCAGCATACTAATGTGCTGATAGAGGATTTGGAAGAAAACTCAGAACAACATACTGATGTGTTGTTAGAGGAGGAAGAGGTATTGAGAACTTGTCATTTTAGTGCTGAAGGTTCGTGTGTTAATCATGCAGGCAAAGAAGGACAACCAATGAAAATTGTTAGGAAGGTTAATAAGAAGGAAACTATGTTAGCTGAAAACATAGTGAAGAATCATCATTTTAACATGGTGATTGGAACAATGGAGATAACTCTAGAAGCTGAGGAGAAGGAAAGTGAAGAATTTCTGAGTCTTGAAAGAGACTTAGAACTGCAGAAATAAATTTTGGTGACGGGAACATCAAGTGAGACCATAGGGTCTTGTGATTTTGAAACTGACAATTTGATTGTGTTTATAGGTGATGCAGAAGACAATCCATCATTTGGAATTGTCTTGAGAGAAGAAGAGTTGTTGTAGAAAGAAGGTCAGGCAGTCATGTCTCATATGCAGAAACTTGTTACTGTTGATGACACAGAGGAGTTGGCTTGTCTAATGGGCCAAGAGCAGACTGTGGGGCAAATTTTTAAGACTAACACAGTGGTGGAGAATCAAAATTCTGTTCTGATAGAGGATGAGAATGCAGTGGTTGAAGAACTTGATTTGATTACCAGAATCAATCAAGGGGATGAAAGACACTTACTGAAGATTGTCCAGGAAGAAGAAGAAGATGCTGAATTTAATTTGCAGCATACTGAGGATGTGAAACAAGTACAGAAGAGATGGCTGAAATGTTTGCTGGAAACATTTAAACAGGAGAAGGAGATTGCAAATAGTAGAGTGAAATTACCTGAAGCTGTGAAATAAATAGGGGCAGATACTAGTTTGCAGAATTTAATTATGTTTACTAGTATAGTAAATGAGTATCTTACTTCAGGAAGAAAATTGATTGATGAATTATTTCCTAAAAGAAAATTTGAAGATGATGAGAAAGAGAATGTTGTAGAGGGACAGGAAGTTTGGGAGGAAGAAACACCCATTGTGGCAGCTGGAGCAACATGGGGGATGACATCTGCAAAAGTAAAAACAATTACAACAACAATGGAGGAGATAACCACAATAGCAACAACAATATTGGCATCAACAGGAATTGAAAGCAGCAGCAGTGGACAAACAAATTTCCAGCTAGAAGATAAGCTGGACATGGAGATTGAAAACATCAGAAGACTGATGGGGAAGGTGTCTCAGAAGCAGCAGACAGCAACAAGAAAGCAGAAGGACTTTAGCAAAGGAAAGACAAGAAGAGATTGTGAGAGCATCGCTGGAAGAAAATTGCAAGATAAGATATGGAGACCTGGAGAAGAGCAGTTGAAGGATGATGCAACTGTTGGATAACAGAAAAACAGAGTATGGGATCCAGGAGGCAGAGATTAAAGATACATGACCAGGAGAACATGAACAAATTGAACCTTGGGAGTCTGACACAGGGGCATTAGGCTCAAGAATTATTTTGTACCTAAGTAGACATAGGGGGGTCTCATATTTTTAAAATTATTATGTAATTATTAATATTTTGAATAAATTAAGTGAGGAATTGTAAATGTTATCTAACCACTAGAGAACATGAGGGAAGTTGGTTAAGTTAGGAAGGTGAAGAGTCAGCTTCAGTTATTTAGGAATGAGTCTAACTTAAGGACTTTGGAGAATTCCAAGAGTCTTTGTTGAGCTGTTAAAGAAGCTGAATCGATTCATTCATCTCTTGGATAAATGTAAGCATCTGTAGAGTAGGAGGGCAGTTCAAAGGCATAGCAGTATGGATAGAAGGCCATCGAATTGAAGATCAGGCCACAGAGGAAGTAAGTTTGTAATTAACTTAGTTTTATTTATATGGAGGAATTTAGAGTCAGATTGATCTGTGTATGATGATGTGCTTATATTCAATTTGACTTGCAATTTGGATGAATCGATCACTGAAAGGATCGATTCCTGTAGAGCATTTAATTGCTTGTCTCAGGTTATATATATGACACATTGGATGCATTTTGAAATGAATTAAAATAGTGTAATCACTAATTGAGAGAGGGTTCGATTCCTTTTATTTCTATAGTTATATATTATGGAGGAAACTAAATTAATTCCCTCTGCGTTCCAATGATGAAGATCGATTTAATATGTGATCCCTGTTATTTAGTTGCACATGGAAAAGTAGTGATTTGAATTGCTTAAATCAACATCAAATTTGTGTCAAAGCCTCAATGCATAGAATCGATGAGTTTTAATCTTTTGATGAAGGGCGCAAGCGATGCCACAATATATGATTTTTGGCATGTTTAATTATGCACCGGGTATACTTTTTGTTAATTCAATGTCAGTTGAATTAAGTCACAACACTGTTGAATCGATACCGAGAGATTGATCCACAACATTAGTGTACAGAGATCGTGATGAAAAATTATGGTACAAAGAGGTTGAACTATAAGAGCAAGGTGGGGTTATACCATGAAATCAATTCACAATATTGAAGTAGAAGCGGAACCATGTATAACCCGGAACCACGAGCCAATGGGCGTTGCACAGTAAAGGTGGTTTGAGAAACCATTTATGGTTTTCGCACAATTTAAAAGTGGTAATTGGTTTTTGTGAAAAAAACGTGATAAAAATCATCGGTCGACACGCGTCCAAGAGTGGTATTCAAAACCCACTTACATCGCGTAAATTTGGAGGATTAAGTCCCGAGAATTTTTGTAACGTGATATCCGTCGGATGAGGGTTTCGCTGAGGTTTGGAATGCGACAAGCTTGGATCCATCGGATGGCGAGGTGAGTTAATTGCTGTGGGCCTCGAAGATGTTATATATGTTATTGCTTGGCTTTAAATCCAAAGGCGCGGGTTTTATTATAATGTTCCTACGGAGGTTGTAATATATGTTGATATATTATTGTTGGTATGAAGTATCACAAGGGGTGCGCGATGTATAAAGGTTAAAGTAAGACTATATGCTATGGGTCCGAAACCTTAGGTTGATACATTGAGTTCTTATAATCTTCAAATGTTGATCTGAGCCTCTGAGGTGGGCCATAAAAGGTAATCCGAATTAGTTAATTCAGATAAAGGCTGGGGCTTCGCATTTTATTATAATGTTTGAATAGAAGGCGAAATGTGTGTCAAATATTATGTCGAGGTGATAAAGCCGTGCAGAGATATGTAAATGGTAAGCCATGGCACATTTTATATTGAGGTTTTTATAAAGCTCAGATGTTGGGTTAAAAGGGGAGCTTAATTTTGAGTATATTCGGAGAGTTGATTTAAACATCATAAGGCGGGGTATTACAATGGGTTGATAACCATTGTTTACATATATAAGCTTCCGCACTGAGAATAGAATTTTGGGGTTGTTTGGGTTTATAACCAGTAATTTAAGAAAAGTTCATACTGTTAGAAATTGCCAGATTTAAAATTATTTGGGGCATGAATTTGATGAGTGAATTTTATATGAAAACAAGAGTGTGAATGTGGGTTGAGTGTGGTAGCCCGGGCATCACATCAGGTGGCTTCACCAAGGATGTGATCGCCGTGTTAGCCAGCAGTGTCGTCTTGCCTACAACATCAAGCCCTTCACAGATGAGGTATTATGTGACATTTCTCCTCTTTATGTTTGTGATGTATTATTAGGAAAACCATACTTGTGGAAGCGACGTGTTATGTATTAGTCCTGACCTTGCGCTGTTATTGTTACTTTGGGCAATAATTTGTACAAGATACCAGAGGTACCACTGCCTGTGGATATCTCTTTGGTTATTGAAAAACAATGCAGTAAGCTCATTTTCAAAACCGAGAAATTTTTTTCCTGATGATCCGCCCCTAGGACAAGAAGAATACTATGGCCAACACCTCCAGACAGGGCTCCTTCACACGAAAACAAAAAAAGTACAAGGTTGTGGAGGAGTACGGGGACATCTTCACCTCACCCACAAGGGTGCCTCTGCACTTTCAGGTCAAACACCCCATCGATCTGACCCCAGGTGCGCTATTATCCAATGGACCATTATATCGGTGATTTGTTCTTGAGAACAATGAAATCATGAGGCAGATTCAAGAGCTATTGCAGAAAGGTCACATCTGACAAGTTCATCACCCTGTGGGAGCCCGATCGTGTTAGTGTAGAAGAAGGATGGGACTTGGAGACTCTGTATTGACCATCAGGCACTGAACAAGATCAGTTTCTGGAATAGGTACCTGATCCCACAGATTGATGGCCTTCTGGATCAACTCAAAAGGGCGAAATATTTCAGCAAGATAGATTTGAAGTCTAGGTATCACCAGGTACCAATTGAACCCTTCGATGTGTGGAAGACTACCTTCAAAGCCAAGGAGGGCCTTTTCGAATGGCTGGTCATGCCTTTCGGGATGACGAATTCTCTCTCAACCTTCATGAGGCTGATGGATGACATTTTGCGGTCATTCACCAACTCATTTGTAGTAGTGTACTTTGATGACATCCCGAACTTCAGCCAGACTTGGGAAGAGCACCTGCACCACATCCGACAAGTCCTCCAAACACTGCAGTAACACAAGTTGTGTGCCAATTTGGAGAAGTGCACTTTTGGAATGAGCTAGGTTCAGTATCTGGGATACATTATTGATGAATGGGGGGTACATGTGGATCCAACCAAGATCCAAGTAATTCAAGATTGGCTGGCCCCAACCACTCTAACAGAGCTTCGCAGATTTCTAGGTTTTGCTAATTTCTACCGCAGGTTCGTGTTTGGATTCTCTCATATCACTTGGCCCTTGAGTCAAGTCACCAAGGGAGGAGAGAAATAAAAATTATTTTGGTTGGAATCACAACAGAAGGTGTTCATAGAATTGAAACATCGCCTCTGCTTTGCCTCGATGCTCACATTACCAGACTTGCAACAACCATTTGAGATCAATAAAGATTCCTCTGATTATGTTATTGGGGCAGTTCTTACTCAACAGGGGCATGCAGTGGCATATCACAATGAGACATTATTCGACACAGTTCACAAGTATCCCACTTATGCCAAAGAAATGTATTCCATTGTGCAGGCACACCGCCAATGGAAGCATTACATTTTGGGGAAGGAAATGGTCATTCAAACTAACCACTGACCCCTGCAATTCATACAGACATAATGGAAGTTGCATAACGATAGCCATCAGAAGTGGTCCACATATCTACAACAATTTCATTTGAACATTAAGTATAAGAAGGGAAACACCAATAATGTTGCAGATTACCTCAACCAACTACCGATCGTGGCACTAACCACCGTTCTCAACTCTTGTGGGCACAAGAATTTTGATTGGCTGCTTCTCTACAAGAGTGATATGGAATTTAGCCACACATACAAGACACTCTTGGAGGGTACACAAGTTGCAAATTTTCACCTCCAGGATGCACTGATATGTAACCTCACACACCTTTGTGTTCCTTCAAGCGAGCATGCCAAGATGATTTGGGAAGCACACTACAGCCGAGTCACTGGGCATTTTTGGGTCGAGAAAATAGTGGCAGTATTGCAAAAGTATTTCTATTGGCCGAACCTTCGATAGGATGTTGGGAATTACATCAGATCCTGCACTGCTTGCTCCATTGCCAAACCGACCATCTAGAAGAAAGGCATCTATACTCTTCTACCCACCCCTAGTTGACCTTGGGAATCCATCGCCGTGGATTACATGTCGGGCCTTCCTTCTACTAAGCATGGAAATGACTATGTTTTTGTGGTCGTCGACAGATTCTCGCAGATGGCCATTATGTCGGTCTGCAAGAAGAATATCACAGCAAAAGCCACTACTAAACTCTTCTTTGAATGAGTGTGGGTGAAATTTGGGATCCAACAGTCTATCATCTCAGATCAGGACAACAGGTTCCTCAACACATTTTGGTCTAGCCTCTGGCCAATGCTGGGCACCAATCTCACTAAGTCCACAACTTTCCATCCCCAAACTGATGGCCAAACAGAGGTCGTCAACATGATGATTGTACACATTCTGTGCATGTACAATTAAAAGCTTCCATGCACATATGATGAGATCCTTCCCTATGTAAAACATAGTTATAACCGGGCTCTCCATAGCTCAATCGGCCACAACCCCTTTTAGGTGGGCCTGGGGTTCCAACCACTATGTACCATTGACGTAGCCATGCCATTTGTGGCTACTCAGGCCGATTTGGCTCATGTCCAGCCTAAATTGACAAAGAGAAAAATTTCATTGAGCACATTGAGCACATCTGCCAGAAGGTTCATGAAATATTGGACAAAGCCAATGCTAAGTACAAGCAACGACATGATCAACATCAGGTGCCACACCACTTCCAGGTGGGCGACAAAGTGTGGCTACATTTGCAGAAAGAGCACCTCACTGGACCCCACCGTAAGCTTCACCCACTCTGATATGGGCCGTACACCATCACCAAGGCTATAGGGAATAATTCCTTTGAGCTCAATATTCCACCATTCCTTAGTCTTCACCCAATATTCAACGCGGACCACCTTCAGCCCTATTTCCCACCTCTACTGGACATCTCTGACATTACAGAACAACTAACACCAAGAGAGTTAAACCCATACTGCATGGAACAAGCCACCATAGATTGTATCATGGAAATTAAAATCAAGAGCACTCACCAGCAAAATATCCAACTGTATCAGGTTGTCAAAGATATCTAATTCCTGCACTAAGGCAAGTGGTTCATCAGGGACCAAGTTCAACAGAAGTTTCCTCATCTCATGGAGGAATTCAATGCAATGGGGACCATTGCTTCCTAAGGGGGGAGGAATGATCCAGGTGGATATTGGTGGCCACCCACATATTCCATTTGGGGCCCCACAAGTGTTTCTTTTAGTTTTTCAGTTTCCTTAATTATATCACAATTTACTATTTTTAGTGGTTTTTCGGGTCCTAAACTTCCCGAGCAGTTTTGAGGCCCTAAACGATGTTTTTTGGGCATCGCTTATCGGAAAAAGAGGCGTCCATTCCGAAATTGATATTCACTATTACTAGTTGTATTCCTTGGATATATATTTCTAATGATGTATCATGTATGTTGTTATGCCAGAGTTACGGCCCCGGGAAATTGATGTACCAATTTACCCCGACGGGGCCCATATTCTGGCGTTTCATCTCCTAGGGTTAGGTTTTTGGATGTTTAGGGTTTTTCATTGTTTCTAAATAATATATATGCCTTTGAGACTCATTGTAACACATAGTTCAGAGGCCTGTAGCCACCACATCTCTTCTCAGAGATAAGCTACTAGCGCCCTAGATAGTGTACTTCCATTCTGTCTATAAACAAATTTCAGTTCTTTGATATTAATGAAATGAAGTGTTATTTCCACAGCATTTTTATATTTATGGTTATATGTGTATTTTTTTGCGTTCCTGCATAAATCTAGATCATCCTTACTCATCCATAAACCCTCCACTAATTACAGTCAGTGTGGCCCTTATATTAATGATAAAATCAACCACCTAGCTGAGAGAGAGAGAGGGCCAATCAACAAGCAACTCGTCTATACTATACAAAGATAACTCAAGCTCTATTTCACCTTCATAAATCAACTTTCTTAGGCTTTGATTCTTCACTATTTTACTAGGTATGTACTACCTGTACAATAGATTAATATAAAACCTAGAATAGAGATAAATCAACTGATAAAACCTTTTCTAGCCCAATATCTCATGAAAATAATTTTCTCCATGAAAGCACAATAGTGAAATCTAAGTGATTTCACTTCGAACTAACTAGGGTGTCTAGTTTCAACACTAAAACTAGTTATTCCATCTAGGGTTTCTCAAAGTGTAAGCTTCTTATCCAAAACTCTACTAGATGTCTTTCTCAAAAAATGCAAGTGAATGAATGAGGAGAGTCTCCTCACTTTTCTCTTTTATAAACTTGTGGCCATTTTTCCAGTATTTTACTCTTTTAACTTTTATAAAGTCACTTTATAAAATTAAAGTGACTTTTCACTTTCCAAGGAAGTGCCCCCCTTTTCACGCTTTAAACTTTTATAATGTTTCCCTAGAAAATTCATTCCCCTTATTAAATTTTCCCTACCTTAGCCTAAAAGAACCCTGTTTGGCTAGCGGACTTCTTCATATGATTCCTAAGTGGTTGGGGACATTACACTTTAAGCTAGAATCTGGATAGAGGACGCTAAAGAAAAAATCTTTGCTCTTAATGTCCCTGATTGGGAGCTAGGAGATCCATATTTTCAATTCCATATTTGCTTCCAAATATTAGATCCTATTTGGAGCCATCACCCCCACATCTCTATTCCAAGGGTATTGTTTAATGTTTCTAAGCTCATAGGCCCAACCCCCATGCCAACTTTGGAGTGAAAATCTTCTACCAAGCCACCGACTTCCATTTCCTAACATTCCTAGATCCCTTCCATAGGAATGTTCTGAATATGGTAAAGATATTATTGCACACTTCTTTTGGGCCTACGAGGACCAATATATGGTACAAAGGGATAAATTGAATCACTGAATTAGGCATGACTAGACGATCTGCTATGTTGAGGGATCTAACGACTCAACTTTCCAATTTATTTGAGATAATCTATGAGTCTGTTCTGAACTTGATATTCGCTATCAACAGTTGTATTCCTCGGATAGATCTTTCTAACGATGTATTGTGCGCGTCAAACAAATATAGTATGTGTTGGGGAAAAATGATTTCCTGTCATTTAATTTGTCAACCTGGGGGTTTCGTAAGATTGTGAAGCATTGCGTGGTATATTTCAACTAACCTATGAAATCAAGTAATGAAAAGAAAGAAAACAAATTCAAAAGAAAATATAGCACACAATCACACTTGCAGGAATTTAAATTTTAATCTAAGAAAGCATTTCAAAGCATGTAAAGAAAAACAACTAAGGTATGTTCAATCACTCCAACATCCAATATGGAAGTATGATAGAATTACCCTCTTGAGATGATAAGCAACCAATTATAGTTTAGTCTTTAAATCTAGGAAAACAATTAAAGAATGCAAATGGAAAAATCAATAATTGTATAAGTTAGGTATTCAAGCATTTAGAAATATGATAAAGTCACCTTCTTGAAATGATCTTTAAGAACACCCAATATTACAATTGAATGAGGATCTAAATCTAGAAAAAAATGTAAAAGCATGTAAAAGTAAATCTCAATGATTGCATAGGTTGAACATTCAATCACCTAATTTGGAAGTATGACAAGTCACCTTCTTGGATTGATCTTTTATTCAATTATACAATGAATTAATAGTTTTATGTAAAAAATTAAATAACAGAACATGAAAGGAAACTAATTAACAAAACATAAAATTAAAGGTCAATGATTGCATAGGTTGAACATTCAATCACCCAATTTGGAAGTATGAAAATTCACCTTCTTGGCTTGATATTTTATTCAACTATACAATGAATTGATAGTTTGATCTAAGAAAGTAAATAACAGAACATGAAAGGAAACTCAGTAACTATGAGCTCTATTGCCTCAAACTTAATCCAATTGGAAAATAGACAAATCTTTCCTACTGAAATATTTTTAGAAAAGAAAAGATTACACAATCATTCTAAAACTAATACTAAGAAAGCACATAAACTTTAATCTATAAAAGAAAGTAAATCTTACACATTTTAGGCAGCTGATCTAAAAGTATGAGAGATAGTAAATCGAGATGATCCATACGTAAGCAAAACCAAGTCAAATTGAAGGAACATTCATGAGTAAGGTGCCACAATCTAATTCTGTATTCAAAGCTTGAGCATAACTCCAATTTTACACATGATTTGATAGGAGAAAGCTTCCCCTATTTATACAAAATATGAAAATCTATCTCATTAATGAGAGTCCATGAATCTCTCCCTATATCTTTAGAGTTACAATACAAATAGGAAATGAGACACATATCCTTATGATCCCATGATCTTCTCCATCCAAATTCGAATTTGGCCTTAGGAGGCCACATAAGGGTCTTCTGGAAGCTTCTTTTTGACCTACACATGGAAAAAAACTCATTCCACTTGTTAGGTATAAGTATGTGCATATTATTTTCTAATTTTTGACCACAAATTCACCTAAAAATATTAGGAATTAATAAAGTTTGGAAAAACAAAAATGTATCCCAATAGTGGTAATGGTAAGGTAAATGTAATGAAATGGAGGTGGAGTGAAGGTGATAATATGGAAATGTAAGTGAAAATGTAATGGAAGTGAATGACAATTTCAAGGCCCAACATACCCCCCAACTGAAGCTATTGCATGTCCTCATGCAATCTATTACATTAATTCTTTTTTATCCTTTTTGATTTGGCTTAACTTAGCATGATATCATTTGATAACTTTATACTTCTGCAAAGTCTTTTAGTCGAATTGCAACATGGTTGGTTCTTGTGTTTCAACCATATTTTATTGTTGCATTCAATTTTGATCTTTGAACTTTGCATAATGATAATTTGATTATTGTTGCAAAGTATATCTTTATTGGATTGCATCATGGTTGGTTCTTGTGTGAAAACCATAATTGTCTTTGCATCCAATTATCTTTTAAGTACTTATGAAAAGCCATTTATGCTCATAATAATAATGTAATAGTTAATATATTTTGAAAGTATATGGGATTTTTAATGTGATATGAATGTGGAAAAATGTGAATATGAATTTATCCCCCCCCCCCAACTGATGGTATTGGCAATTTTATGAAATGAGGAAAAAAAGTGGTTTTTCCAAAAATTATCATTGTAGCTTTTCAAGGAATTCTATGGTAAAAAGCTATAAAATGATATACCTTAACTTACCCTTTGAAAATGGATGAGCTGCATGTGTGGTGACTGCAAAATTCTAATCATAATCTTCTTCATGTGGCTATACAAGTTATGGATAAAAGAGTCAAGATGAATTTTTATTGCTTCTACTAAAATTGCTGAATTTGCTGCAAATGGTGCTGATCTGTTGTAGCTGCATATCTTCTTCATTTGCTTCAAAATACTGAAAATGATAGTCTTCATGTATTCAAAACTCATTGGCATAATTCCTGCTATGTGAATAGATGTTCTGATGTCGAACATAGCAGGAAATTGTTGACTTAGTGGCCATTAATGAATACCACTAATCAACACGAGAACTCTCACCATTGATGACAATGAGAGTCAAGATGCCCAAACACATCTTGCTAGGTAGGAATAATTTTGTTGTTGTCGAGTACCTAGAAGATCCGATGAACAAGGGACATTAATGTATTCCCATTGTTCGTCAGCAAGAAGACTTTCCATTAAGGCATGCAAGCTTCAAGGTGTTTTTGCAATGATTTTAGACTTGAAAGACTATGGACTAAATAATTTGCATTGAAGCAAGGTTTATTTGCGAAATGAAAAGGATAGGAGAAGGAAAATGAAAATGGAAGATGACAACGGAAAATGACAATGAATAATAAGCATGTAAGTGAGCTTCTTGCTTTTATTTGTGGGTTAGGAGTAGACAAAGAGTAATGGAAAGTGTATGTGAATAAAAATGAACAACTGAATCTTGCTGGGAAAATAACTGCGGCTTGCTTTGAATTTCTTGGTTGGATTTATAATTCAAAAGAGAGGAAAGGAAATGGTCTTGATGGATATGGACATGGGCTTGTTCTTATGTTTCTCATGAAATTGGTCCTTTGAAGACCAATTGTGCCAGAAAATTGGTTTCCTTCAATGATCATTCAATCATCCCAAACCTGCAAAAAAAATTGTCATAAAGAAAATAAACATGTTATAAAAGAAATGGCCAATTCCTCTCTGATTCTTAGGCAAAAATTTGAATGTCAAATGAAACATATTAAGTAAAAACAAAAGTGTTATATTAAGTCCAATTCATGATATTGATAGCAATCCATTTTTAAGAAATAATCATGGAAAATAAATCAACTACTTGTTGTCGGATGACTTCCTACAATGTGCTTAGTAATATGATTGGCATCTCAACGATTTGCTGTGTTCTACAAATTAAAGCTTCATAGAAAAATACAACAACAAATTTTTTAATGCCAAATATTGAGAAATCATCTAAATAATCTTCCAATTGTTCTGTAAGTCACTATCAAATTGAATTGTCATCTGTGCTGCAAAATTATGCTGTCAAAAATATTTGAAGCGGTAAAAAAAAAGTACTTGCAAGGAAAATTATTTCAATCAAATTTTGCAAGTATTTTTCGCCTTATAAATTGCTTCAATAAATCGATTGTATATGCAATTTTTATTTTATTTTATATATATATATATATATATATTCATTTATTTATTATTATTTTATTTTTATTATTGCTATTTTTATTTCTTTTAATGATGAGACACATAGGGAATGAGACACATGTGTCTAAAATAAAATTTATTAAATCAAATTGGAATCTTAGACCACATGCCATGTGGAGCAAAGTTTGTTATTCACTTGGATTCTTTTGCTTTCAACTTGCCATGTTTAAACATTTCAAAACAAATTGTTTTTTCCTCACGCAATATGCAAAATGGAGCTCCGAAGAACCCTAAATTTCTCCCAATTGGCTGCGAAATCTAGAAAATCGCTTGTAAGTCACCTAATTCACCCCATTCCGGAAAAAACTCATGTTTTATTTTTTCCTAATTTGGCTTGGTTTGTTCAGAAAATGTGTTTTAAAATCAGGGGGTTTTAACAGTTACGCATTTTTTGCAATTACTTCTGCAACAAAATAAAATTGCTATGGTTTGATTTTTTATTTGCAGGTTTTGATGTGTAATGGCTTGTTTTTCACAGAGAAGTTCATATCGATATCCCTCATTCGAATTACCTGTAATGGAATCTGCAATATGATCTTCATCAACAGTCTGCAATCTTCTCTTCATCAACAGTTTCTTCACGTGATACACTTTCATTATCTGTCTCTACAATCTTCTCTTCATCCGATACACCTTCATTGTCTGTCTCTGCAACTTTTAAAATTGATTTCTAATAAATACTGCTTGAGGAAGATCGAATATAAAAAAAAAAAGGTTAATTTTTTCTTATTGCAGTGCATGGGTCTTTGTGTGGATTGAAGGCATGCACATATGTGTAAGGCCAAGCCAAAGGCTAGCCTCACGCATATGCGTGGGCCTCCTTTCCATGGGCCAATTTTTTATTTATTATTTATTATTATTATTATTATTATTATTTTGAATTATGTTTTGATTTTTGTTTTTTTGTTTTTTGTTAAAAGAAAAATTTTGCACATGCAATTCAGTAAATCAGAAAAAGATTGAGAGGATGCAAGACATTGAAATTTTCAAAACCGATTAAAAAAGGATCATGACTCAAACGACAATTTTCAATAGAATTGTAGTTCAATTTCCAGCAAAATTTTTAACGAATTTTTGAATTTTAATTTTTAAATTGACTGATCTGATTTTCTGATCTTCCAGGTTGCAAAGAGGCACGGGAAGAGAGCATACTAGTTAGCGTCGTCAAATAAATTTATATTTTCACACACAAATTTTATTTCTGATGGTGATAAAAAACAAAGTGATTCTTACTGCGTCATTGAAATTTATTCAAAATGAATTAATCAATGTTGATTATAATTTTTTTTGAAAACAAATAAAAAAAATTCTAAATTTCTAAATTTTTATTTTTATTTTTCCTATCTATCTAAAAGAACTATATTTTTATTTTATTTTTAAGTATATTCATGCTTCCAATGAAGCCATTTACGGATTAGAATTTTTGAAATGCTCATATCCCAACTTGAAAAATGTACTTCATTGTTTGTAAGGATATGCGAAATCGACTTGATCTTTTGATTTACCACAAGGATCTCTTGAAGAATTGATGATTGTTGTGGCGTAATCACTTTTTGATACCATTCTCAATGTAGTATTTGGGTTGCATTCTAGATCCTCTTTCCATAAATGGTTAGTAAAAAAAACAAAAACAAATAAAATACACTCTAGAATGAAAGCTAGTTCCTATGCACACTTCCCTGGCAACGACGACAAAATGTTGGGGAAAAATGATCGCCTGTCATTTAATTTGTCAACCTAGGGGTTTCGTAAGCTTGTGAAGCATGCATGCACTGTATGTGCTAGAAATTATATTTCATTTTAGATCAATATCACTACAGAATAACAAAAACCAATTCATCTAATCTATGAAATCAAATAATGAAAATGAAATTCAACTAACCTATGAAATCAAGTAATGAAAAGAAAGAAAACAAATTCAAAATAAACTATAGTGCGCTATCACACTTGCAGGAATTGACATTTTAATCTAAGAAAGCATTTCAAAACATGTAAAGAAAAACAACTAAGGTATGTTCAATCACTCCAACATCCAATATGGAAGTATGATAGAATCACCCTCTTGAGATGATAAGCAACCAATTATACTTTAGTCTTTAAATCTAGGAAAGCAATTAAAGCATGAAAAGGGAAACTCAATAATTGCATAAGTTAGGTATTCAAGCATTTAGAAATATGATCAAATCACCTTCTTGAAATGATCTTTAAGAACACCCAATCGTAAAATTGAATGAGGATCTAAATCTAGAAAACAATGTAAAAGCATGTAAAAGTAAAGCTCAATGATTGCATAGGTTGAACATTCAATCACCCAATTTGGAAGTATGACAAGTCACCTTAGCTTGATCTTTTATTCAATTATGCAATGAATTGATAGTTTGATCTAAAAAAGTAAATAATAGAACATGAAAGGAAACTAAATAATATGACATAAAAGTAAAGCTCAATGATTGCATAGGTTGAACATTCAATCACCCAATTTGGAAGTATGACAAGTCACTTTTTTGGCTTGATCTTTTATTCAATTATAAAATGAATTGATGGTTTGATCTAAGAAAGTAAATAACAGAACATGAAAGGAAACTCAATAAATATGAGCTCTATTGCCTCAAACTTAATCTAATTGGAAAATAGATAAATATTTGCTATTGAACTGTTTTTAGAAAAGCAAAGATTACACAGCCATTCTAAAACTAATACTAAGAAAGCACATAAACTTTAATTTATAAAAGAAAGTAAATCTCACACATTTTAGGCAGCTGATCTAAAAGTATGAGAGATGGTAAATCGAGATGCTCCTTATGTAGGAAAAACCAAGTCAAAATGAAGGAACATTCATGAGTAAGGTGCCACAATCTAATTTTGTATTCAATGCTTGAGCATAA
Organism: Pinus albicaulis; assembly: GCA_034641835.2. NCBI lineage: Eukaryota > Viridiplantae > Streptophyta > Pinopsida > Pinales > Pinaceae > Pinus > Pinus albicaulis. Next base: position 1,681,515,669 of record CM076578.1, read on the forward strand.
CTCCAATTTTACACATGATTTGATAGGAAAAAGTTGTTAGTATGAACCTTAATCGCAAGTGTACTAAAAAATACCACTTTAGCTGTGAATAAAAAACATCCCTAACAACAAAGATGGCTGCCAATATCTTTAGATCTGCAATTAGGTGACCAAGATAAATGCTGCAAAAATCTAGATTTATGCATTAAAAGACATTAAGCAGTAAATAAAAACAAGAGTTGCTCCATGCATCCAATAGACAAGACAAGAATATGTTGAATGAAATTTTTATTAAGGGCACCTGGGAGGAAAACATAGAAGGATGTTACTAGTTCTCCTCAATGGGACGGGTTCTTGTAAGTCCTCAGCACTTCAGATCTAAAATTCCTCTCTCTTGACGGTGTAGAAAACCAAGACAAAAATGGAACTCAAATGGAGCTCACAAGCAAAAAGATAGAAAAATATGACAATGATGGTGGATCAAAGTCAGACCAAAAGTATAGATCCAGAGTGATCTTTAGGCAACAAAAAGTAGTGAATGAATGGAAAAAACCCTTCTATTTATAACAAAATATTCATTTAGTCTAGATATTGGTGCATAATTAAAATATTATTAACCAATTCTAGATCCAACTTTTATGGAATATTTTATTATATTTGTTGGAGGGAAAAAGAATTTCACTTGGGTCAAATCCCTTTATTTGTAAATAATAAATAAATAAATGAATTATTTATTATTTTGAGGATGTGGTTGGATAATAATGAAATAAATAATTATTTATAAATGATTTAGTCAAATTTAACAAGTAATATTATTTAAATAAGGTTTAAATAGTTATTCTTAGAAAAAAATAAGATAAATAATGATTTATCTAATTAATTTTCCTGTTTTGGGTTAAATATGACCAGAAATATTAATTAAACTGTTGTTTAACTAATTATTCCTTGAGGAAAATCAAACAAATGTAGATTTATTTAATATTTCCTCATGGGGTTTCTAGTTTAGACCATAAAAAACTTAATAAAGGTGGTTTACTACGTTATTTTTCATAGTGAAAGCAATTTTACATAGGGTAAAATTGGTCTTACATGGTGTACTTAGGTTCATCTAATAGTAACAGGGTAGATGACCAAAAAATGGTGTAACAGATTGCCCCCCAGTGTGCGAGCGTTAGGAGCTGATCGTATGACCGAAGTACGTTGTAAGAACTGAATCACTAGACACCGAAGGGGAAGTCAAAGAGAGAGAAATATGAGGTAGACTGAAGTGCTAAAGGACTAGACCTTGAGGAGGTGAGACTTACAGGTGCGACAAGTCTCTTTTATGAGTGAGTACATATGCTATAGGTGGCAGGGGAGGCATACCTATGCCCGCTGAGACAAAGTATAAAGAATAATGCGTCCAGTAAACAAGAGACTGAAAAATATAGTACATGCTGGCATAAACATGAGCCAGGTAAAAACATGATAATGAATCCCACATACATACTGTGCCTGGGATAACAGCCAGGACTTATACAATAATATCTGAGTACATGAGATACAAATACAACCCAAATTCCCCTGTAAATAGGAAAGGGCTCTGAAAATCTGACTGATACATGCAAACAAAAAGGCGCTGCAAGCAGCTGAGGCCAACATCATCAAATATATGGAGCTGCATCAAAGGCTATAATGAAGAGGTCATCTAGGCGTGTGGGGGGCTACCTGTAGGGCCACCCCCTCATGAGGGCAGAAACATCTCACACAAACCCAAGAATAACCGGTATCAGCTGCTGCATCACTGAACCATCAAGTATATGGATCTCGATCATGTTGAAAAGGAGCTGGAGCTGAGAAAAAATCAAGTCAAAGGGTGATAAGGAGTCTCTTTCCTTGATCCGAGGCACCGAACAAGAGTGGAAGCTAGAACCAAGGTACACCGCCCTCTAGACCTGCCTTCTGGAATGAATGATCTGATGTCGACAAAAGGAGGTCCACCATAGGTGAGGCAATAAGGGATCCTCAACTAAGGCACGAGAGAAAATAGTAGACCGACTGACAGACTGACACCAGGATGATGATGAAATGGGGGTTACTTAGTGTTGGAAATATTGTCATTGATGGCAAAGGAATTGGCAAATATAGGAGCAACACCTAATCTATCCATAAGGAAAAAGAGACAGAGAGGTAGCAGAGGCAGCAGATGAGACATAGCAGTAGAGTTGAATTAGGGGTTTAATACAGTTTGCAAAGGAGATGACAAAAGGGAGAGCTGCTAGGAAGAGACAAGGTAATAGATTGAAGAACCTAATGGTGGCAGAGATATGATGTTTTTGAATGTACAGGTAGAAGAGGAACTGTGATAGGATAGAACTCCAAAATGAAAGGTTGACATGTTATATATATCATAGCAGAATTGAAGAATGACATTGAATTGTCATGAGTTAATGTTTGTAAGGAAATCCCGTCGGAAGAGAACTAAATTTGTTCGTTGATTATTGGAAATCCTGCCAAATATAGACCAGAGTTATAGTGCAAACCTAGACTAACCCTTTGGAATCATGAACGGAACCTTGAACGAAGGGCGGAACCACGAAGGAGGAACAGTGAAGGCGGTTTATGGTTTTCATCGCACCGCTTTCAACGGGCAAGCGGTATTCAAGAGGTGGGGAGCGATTCCATAGAACGGGCGACACACGTCCCTGTACAATTCTACAAAACCACTTTTTACTATGCGCCATCACGCGTTATAGTTCGACCCAGGACACCCAACGATATCGTTGAGCACTGTTGATCTGGGAAGGGGTCATCGGAAGGACGTCATTTGTTGAAGGTGCGCGAAGATTAACACAGATACGGTGGGCCATCGCACGTTAACGATCGGTATCGGAGGTCGAGCGATATGCATATACGCCATTGATCTGGAAGCTTGCTAATCTAACGGTGATCAGACGCTGGACTTGCGCGAAGTTTACTTATGGTACCATGTGCGTATTTGATTGGCTATTGACTATATTTGTGGGCCCAGGGTCAAAGGTTTACCATATTATTTGGAAGGGTTAAAATGCGAAGGGTTAACTTTAATCCTAAAGTTCTGTTCAAAATTGTAAATATCTTTATTTATCAATTTCTTCAAATTGATAAATAAAAATTAAAAAGAGATCAAAATCCCCTTGGGATAAACTAAAAGGAATACTGTCATAGGAATACCATTAGTTGTTCGTGGTTTTGACTCATGGTTTTAATAAAGGGAACACTATATAAGGAGAAGAAAAATAAAGAACGAGGGGTGCATTGTAAGCGTGGTGAATAAAATTTCTAAAAAGAATATCTGTATGGGCAAGCTCTGTTCTTAACTAATAAATCTGAAACTACGATGCACCCATAAATATAATGATGAATCTCTGGTGTGAATGAGGGACAAAATCATGAGGAACTGGTGTGAGTATACAGAAAATAAATAAATCTGGTGACCGGCAAGGTATGTCGTATGGAAACTGGTGGATCCAGTATGAAAGTTGATGAAACGTGGTCTGCAGTGGTGCTGAGGGTCGAAGCCTTCAGAGAGGGGGTTGTAGCTCCCTTCCAGTGGTATCTAGTAAACGAGAGTAGGGGGTAGTAGCTCCCTTCTAGGAGAGGCTGGTAAACAAGAGAAGGTTGAAGCCTTCTGCAGGTGGGTGCATGTGTGCTGGTATAAGTCTGCACCAGCATATATTGTAAGAAGTTTTCTCTACAATAAATGTTGAAGACTGAGATTACAGCAGCGGTGGTTTTCTCCCGAATTGGGTTTCCACCTTAAATCCTGGTGTTCATATGTGTTGTTTTGTTTGATGGTTTGCTCTGTTATTTATGTTCATGCTTAATGCTTATCTGATGCAATACTCTAAGTAAAGACACAATAAGAAATCTGGACATACATATTGGATGCAGTACTGTAACATATGGTTTCAAGAGAAAACAAAGAAAAATTGTTCAGTCCTAAATACTGATTCACCCCCCCTCTCAGTATTTTTCCCATCAATTGGTATCAGAGCATGTCCTTCTGAAAAAGCTTAGCCGCTAGAAGGAAGATCAAGCAAGATGAGCAATCAAGATGGAAAAACATCTATCAGGCCTCCGCTCTTTAACAAAAACAATTTAATCTTTTGGAAAACAAGGATTAGATCCTATATTTAGTCTCTGGGAGTAGAGGTATGGGCAATTGTTGAACAAGGATATCAATACCCAGCTGCAGTACCAACAGATCCGACGAAAAGAAAGAATTATGAAACGAATGCAAAGGCAGTCAATGCTCTATTGGGAAGTCTAACTGAATTAGAATTTGTCAAATTCATGCAGATGAATACAGCCAAGACAATATGGGACAAAATCATTCTAAGTTATGAAGGTGATGCAAAGGTAAAAAGTGCTAAACTCCAAACTCTCAGAATTCAATATGAGAATCTAAAAATGGATAATGAGGAGAGCATTGCCAATTTATTTTTACGTCTTGATGATATTGTAAATTGTATGAGAAATCTGGGAGAAACAATAACCGAATCTACCTTGGTTGAGAAATTCTTAAGATCACTAACAACGAAATTTGAGTCAAAAGTTTCTGCCCTTGAAGAAAAGCAGGATCTTCAAAACCTTACTATGGTGCAACTTCATGGCATACTAACTACATATGAAATGAGAAGAGGAGGACCTTCTGAAGTCAAAGAAGCAGTCTTTAGAACTTCTACAAAAGGGAAGGAAGTACAAAAAACAAAAGGATCAGGATATATCTAAGAAGAAGATGAGCTAAACTTTGTAAAGAAACTTCAACTTGGCATAGGACGGTTCAGAGGTAAGCTTCCTTTCAAATGTTTTGATTGTGGAAGAGTTGGTCATTATGCTGCTAGGGGTCCTTATAAAGAAACACATAAAAAGGGGAAGGAAGTAGCAAAAAGGAATAAGAATCGTTTTAGCACTAGAAAGAGTTACTATACTCATGAAGATAGTGATGGGTTATCTGATAGTGAGGAAGAATGTGAACAAGATCTTAGACTTCTCATGGCATTTGAAAAAGAATCTAGAGAAGAAAAAGATACTTTTGTGGATGCTCTAGAAGACATTGATTTTCTTGATGAAAACAATAAACTCAAAATTTGCTTAGAAGAAAGTAAAATAATCATAGAAACTCTGAAAAATCAGCTTGAAGAAAAGGAGAAACACAATGAGAAATTAGAGTGTGAAGTAGTAAGTCTAAGAAAATAACTTGAGAAAGTAAAAACTCTGAATCTTAGATTTGCTAAATGATCTGAAACATTAGATGAGATTATCAAGGTACAACGTTCTCCTCTTATAAAGACAGGTCTTGGATATATTGGAGAATCTTCTCAGGCTTCAATACCAAATTATCTAAAAGCAGTTACAGCTGGTTTACAACATGCTGCCACTCAGCAAGGGAATAAAGAATCTTTACAGATAAAGCATGATCATCTCAATTCAAAAAACAGTAACAAGAATGTATTTCAAAGAAACACCAATCAACAAGTAAATTCATATAGAAGATTTTATGATTGCAGAAATTTCTTTTTCAATGGACAATGTTTCTCATGTCACAATTTTGGTCATAAAGCTGTTCAATGTGTTGCATATAAAACCATCATGACAAGAGAAGCAAGAAAGAAAATGATTGATATTGAAACAAAGAAGAATACTCATAACAAATTTTCTCCTCTTCAAAATGAAGTTGAATGTGCTTATTGCAATAACTTTGGCCATGAAGAATCTGAATGCAGGAGAAAAGTTCAACCAAAAGAACATGTTCCTTCAAGATCCAAAGTATGGAAAAAGAAGGAATTACAGGTTGAAAATTGTGGCATAGCGTTATTTGCAGAAGATGAAGAAAACCAATGGTACATTGATAGTGGATGCTCAAGACACATGACAGGTGATAAAGACAAACTTCTTGCATATAGTGCTCTAGAAAAGGAAAAAAATGTTACATTTGGAAATGATACTCATGCGGTCATTAAGGGAAAAGGGTCTGTTTTTCTAAAAGAAAAGGTTAAAGCTAATGAAGTCATGTATGTGGATGGATTAAAACATAACTTGTTAAGTGTAAGTCAAATGTGTGATCAAGGAACTGGAGTTCTCTTTAGTTCAAAAGAATGTGTGATACGTGATCTTGATATAGGTAAAGCAATTATAAAAGTAAAAAGAACTCCAAACAACCTGTATATATTGAAGAACCCCAAAGAACAATGTTATTTGAGTAAATATTTAGAAAATTGGCTATGGCATAGAAGGTTGGGGCATCTGAGCTTCTCTCAAATCAACAAATCAAGCAGACTTAAAGCTGTTCGTGATCTTCCCAATATTACTCTACCTGAAAATATCATATGCAAATCTTGCCAATTCGGCAAGCAAACTAGGGTACAATTTAATGCCAAGGAAGGATCATCAAGTAAGCCTCTTGAACTCATTCATACTGACATATGTGGAACTATGAGGAAAAAGTCACCACGTGGTGAAGAATACTATATCTTATTCATTGATGATTTCTCTAGAATGTGTTGGATTGGGCTGCTTAAACACAAAGATGAAGCTTTTGAGAAATTTCAGATCTTCAAAGCACTAGTTGAGAATGAATTAGATCTAAAAATAAAGTGTCTCAGATCTGATCGAGGAGGAGAATATACATCCAATGAATTCCTTGAATTCTATGAACAACATGGCATAAAAAGACAGTTCTTTGTAGCTGGCACTCCACAACAGAATGGCGTTGCAGAAAGAATGAACAGAACAGTTTAACAAATGGCTAGAGCTATGCTTGATGATTCCGGAACACCTGACACATTTTGGGGAGAAGCATCACATACAACAGTAAACATTCTCAACAAAGCACATGTTCGTGTAAATAGTGATAAAACTCCATATGAACTTTGGTATGGTAATCCTCCCACTATAAAGAATTTTAGAATTTTTGGGAGCAAATGCTTTATCAAGAATAATGATGAAAAACTTGGTAAGTTTGAACCCAGAGTAGATGAAGGAATATTTCTTGGTTACTCCTCTAGGAGTAGGGCATATAAATGTTACAATAAAAGACTTCGGAAGATTGTTGAATGTATTGATGTTGTTATTGATGAATATCCTGCAGCTCCAAAAGAAGAAAAGCAAACAACAGATGAAGATGATGATGACACATATCCTTCTACATCAAATATTAATGATACAAACAGTGAACCCAGTGAAGAACTCGAAGAGGATTTGTCTGAAAAGGCTCCATCTAGATATGTTCAAAAGAATCATCCAAAATCTCAAATTTTGGGAGAAAAAGGATCAAGTGTACAAACAAGAAGGACTCTTGTGGGATCTTCTAGCAATCTGGCATTTCTGTCCACTATTGAACCTCACAGTGTCAGTCAAGCTAGCAAAGATGAATGTTGGATTCAAGCCATGAATGAAGAGCTTGATCAAATTGAAAAGAATCACACTTGGGAATTAGTACCAAGGCCTCATGACAAAAATTTCATTGGAACTAATGGATATTCAAAAACAAGTTAAATGAGAATGGGGATGTTATAAGAAATAAAGCTAGACTTGTGTGCAAAGGGTATGCTCAACAAGAAGGTATAGACTTTGAAGAAACCTTTGCTCCTGTAGCCAGATTTGAAGCCATAAGAATGTTTCTTACTTTTTCAAGCTTCCAACAAATCAAAGTTTATCAAATGGATGTTAAATCTTCTTTTCTCAATGGCGATCTAGAAGAAGAAGTTTATATAGAACAACCAGAAGGATTCATTTTTGGAAATGATGAAAAACTTGTTTGTAGACTTAAAAAGGCTCTATATGGTCTCAAACAAGCTCCAAGGGCATGGTACTATCGTCTTGAAAAATATCTTCATCAACAAGGATTTTCAAAAGGGTCTGCTGATAGCAACTTATACACAATAACTGAAAATGACAAACTATTGATTGTGGTTGTATATGTTGATGATATCATTTTTGGAAGTAATAAAGAGTCTATGAGTCAGAAATTTGCTTCTGATATGCAACAAGAATTTGAAATGTCTTTGCTTGGGGAACTAACATTCTTTCTTGGCTTGCAAGTGCAACAAGCAACATATGGCATATTCTTATCACAAGCAAAATACCTCAAGCAAATCCTGAAGAAGTATGGCATGGAAGACTGCAAACCTGTAAGTACACCAATGATAACCGGATGTAACCTCAGTTCTAATGATGATTCCCCCTCGGTGAATCAACCTGAATACATATCTATGATAGGAAGTCTACTTTATCTCACTGGGACAAGACCAGACATCATGCATGCAGTTGGAATTGTTGGACGATTCCAAGCTAATCCAAAAGAGTCTCATCTTCAGGATGTGAAAAGAATATTCAAATATCTACAAGAAACTCAAGACTTTGGATTATGGTATCCAAAGAATGTTGATCTTACTCTTCATGCATACACCGATGCATATTGGGCTGGAAGTGTTGATGATCAGAAAAGCGCTAGTGGTGGTGCATTCTATATGGGGCCCCGGTTAGTATCTTGGTTCAACAAGAAGTAAAGCTCTATTGCCTTATCTACAACGGAAGCAAAATATGTGGCTGCTGCATCATGTTGCACTCAACTTCTCTGGATGATGCAAACCCTACAAGACTTTCAAATCAAATGTTCACCTCCTATCTCCATTATGTGTGATAATACAAGTGCTATCAGTATCTCAAAGAATCCTGTTATGCATTCCAAGACCAAGCACATTCCCATTAAATATCACTTTTTACGTGAACAAGTGCTTGAGCAAAAGGTGAAATTGGAGTATGTTTCTTCCAAAGAACAAGTTGTTGATATATTTACCAAACCTCTACCCAGGGAAGTGTTCGAATATCTTAGACAGAAACTGAGAGTAGTCTCTACCATGCAGAGGATCAGGTCTACTTAAATATAGAAGATTAAATTGGTTGTGAGGTGCTGTTAGGCATCTCTGAATGCACAGGCTCAGGGGGAGCATTGGTCATATGAAAAGGATGAATTGTTGGTAATATTATGTTTGAAGATGCAGCATGATCTCAGGGGGAGCATGGCATTATCGGTTCAAAGGATCTTGATCAAAATCTTTGCCATTGATGTCAAAGGGGGAGGAAAAGAAACAAAGGGCTCTGTAAGGCCATCAGAGGAAGAGTATTGCCATCAATGCCAAAGGGGGATATTGTTGGAAATATTGTCATTGATGGCAAAGGAATTGGAAAAGATAGGAGCAACACCTAATCTATCCATAAGGCAAAAGAGACAGAGAGGTAGCAGAGGTAGCAGATGAGACAGAGAAGTAGAGTTAAATTAGGGGTTTAATACAGTTTGCAAAGGAGATGAAAAAAGGGAGAGCTGCTAGGAAGAGACAAGGTAATAGATTGAAGAACTTAATGGTGGAAGAGATATGATGTTTTTGAATGTACAGGTAGAAGCGGAACTGTGACAGGATAGAACTCCGAAATTAAAGGTTGACATGTTATATATATCATAGCAGAATTGAAGAATGACATTGAATTGTCACGAGTTAATGTTTGTAAGGAAATCCCGTCGGAAGAGAACTACATTTGTTCGTTGATTATTGGAAATCCTGCCAAAGATAGACCAGAGTTATAGCGCAAACCCAGACTAACCCTTTGGAATCATGAACGGAACCTTGAGCGAAGGGCAGAACCACGAAGGAGGAACAATGAAGGTGGTTTATGGTTTTCATCGCACTGCTTTCAACGTGCAAGCAGTATTCAAGAGGTGGGGAGCGATTCCATAGAACGGGTGACATGCATCCATGTACGATTCTACAAAACCACTTTTTACTGTGCGCCATCGCGCGTTATAGTTCGACCCAGGACGCCCTGTGATATCGTTGAGTGTCGTTGATCTGGGAAGGGGTCATCGGACGGACGTCATTTGTTGAAGGTGCGCGAAGATTAACACAGATACGGCGGGCCATCGCACGTTAACGATCGGTATCGGAGGTCGAGCGATATGCATATATGACGTTGATATGGAAGCTTGCTAATCTAACGGTGATCGGACACTGGACTTGCGCAAAGTTTACCTATGGTACCATGCGCGTATTTGATTGGCTATTGACTATATTTGTGGGCCCGAGGTCAAAGGTTTACCATATTATTTGGAAGGGTTAAAATGCGAAGGGTTAACTTTAATCCTAAAGTTCTGTTCAAAATTGTAAATATGTTTGTTTATCAATTTCTTGAAATTGATAAATAAAAATTAAAAAGAGATCAAAAGCTCTGTGGGATAAACTAAAAGGAATACTGTCAGAGGAATATCATAGCTGTTCGTGGTTTTGAATCATGGTTTTAATAAAGGGAAAAATATATAAGGAGAATAAAAATAAAGAACGAGGGGTGCATTGTAAGCGTGGTGAATAAAATTTCTAAAAAGAATATCTGTATGGGCAAGCTCTGTTCTTAACTAATAAATCTGAAACTATGATGCACCCATAAATATAATGATGAATCTCTGGTGTGAATGACAGTCGAAATCATGAGGAACTGGTGTTAGTATACAGAAAATAAATAAATCTGGTGACTGGCAAGGTATGTCGTATGGAAACTGGTGGATCCAGTATGAAAGTTGATGAAACGTGGTTCGCAGTGGTGTTGAGGGTCGAAGCCTTCGGAGAGGGGGTTGTAGCTCCCTTCCAGTGGTAGCTGGTAAACGAGAGCAGGGGGTAGTAGCTCCCTTCTAGGAGAGGCTGGTAAACAAGAGAAGGTTGAAGCCTTTTGCAGGTGGGTGCCTGTGTGCTGGTATAAGCCTGCACCAACATATATTGTAAGAAGTTTTCTCTACAATAAATATTGAAGACTGAGATTACAACAGCGGTGGTTTTCTCTCGAATTGGGTTTCCACCTTAAATCCTGGTGTTCATATGTGTTGTTTTGTTTGATGGTTTGCTCTATTATTTCTGTTCATGCTTAATGCTTATCTGATGCAATACTCTAAGTAAAGACATAATAAGAAATCTAGACATACATATTGGATGCAGTACTATAACATATGGTTTCAAGAGAAAAAAAAGAAAAATTGTTCAGTCCTAAATACTGATTCACCCCCCCTCTCAGTATTTTTCCCATCACTGAGTAGCGGACGGACGACTTCCCTTGTTAGAGCATAAAGGGCATGGATGAACTGGCAGCGACTAACACAATATCATGAGGGATAGGGGACAGTGGGACTGAAGGCCATAATGTGCGACATGAGAGAGGAACCAAGAAATGAAGGATGGAGGACTACAGCAGGATCCAAAGGGACTCAGGATAGACTCCATGAATGCGATGATGACTCAACTCGGATGCTCTAAACAAGGGTGACTCAATGATGCTGCCACACAGAAAAAGTCCAATGGGGACCTGTTGTACTGTACAACAACCCTCCCCATTTGAAAATTTTAGAATAAATTTCATTTAGAAATGGGTCCCCTTTCTTATTTAGATAGAAATAAAAAACTTTGAGGAAATCCGATCATTATAAAATAAAACAATAAAAAGATTCGTTGATTAAAAAGCATGTATCGCATATCGCATATCTCAAGTGAAAATAAACAAATGTAACATTAATTTTATTCTGACCCGATCAACTATAAAGCTTATATTGCATCGGCACAAAGTATAAAAGTTTTTATGTTAAAAAGTCCGATGCGATAAAGTAAATTGCAATCGCAAATCGGTAGAGTGTTATGTTTTCATATTTTCTTTGCAAAACTCTGATGTGATGTGACTTATCGCAATCGCATTTCGAATAAGTCATATGTCATTCAGGTCTATTTGATAAACTCCGATGCGATGTCATAATCGCAATCGCATTTCGAAAAAGAAACATCACGACTACTTGTTTTATAAAAGATCCAATGTGATGGACCCCACCATCATCGCAATCGTATTTCGGCGAAGATCATGTACAACTCAAGTTCTTTGAAAGTATTTGATGTGATATGACTTTATCACAAGTCGCAAATCGGGAAAACATGAGATGATTTGTTTCTCCTTTCGAAAACTCCGATGCGATAAATCATCAGTCTTCACTAATCACTATTTACACTTCACATATATAATTTATCGCCCTATCGCAATTGGAAACTTCAAAAGGACATTTTTACATTAAGATTTTAATATCGCCGATCTCTGATTGTACGAGCATTATGGTAATCAATTATATTATGAATGCGTGGATGTGACTTTCCTTTAAGGCATTCAATTTTAAATACGGAGTTAATTAATTTGGAATCATTAATAAAATATTTTCGCATAGTTGTTCTTCTAACTCCATTTATTCCTGCTTCTTAAAGGTTTTTTTTTCATTTGCAGAGTTGTAAAACATCAAACCCTCTTGGTCGTCGAATTAGTGAAACGATACCAGATGAAGAAAATATCTAAGAAACTTAAGAAATCAGGAACTGTTGCCGCCTCAAAGACTGCTACCATTACCACAATGCCAAAAGAAAAGCTAGCCAAGATAAAACTAGTTACAGATACTATGTGCCAGGGTCTCGGGAAGCTTTCCTGAGAAGAATTCTATAATTTGCTTGAAAAAGAAGACCCTACAGTTACAGAAGTAAAGGCAACAGTGCCAGATGAAGAATCAGATTTAGATGACAATCCCCTTAAAGAACTCGCAAATTCTTTTCTTCATAAAATTGCAGCTCGGGCGAATGTATTCCCATATTATGACATAATACGATGGGTGATAGACAACACCACCATCACAAATAGAACATTCGTGACAGTTGGGGGAAAGATGTTTGGGTACTTTAGAACAGAAGACATCAAAGCAATGTACCATCTGCCAGATCCTCAAAAGACCTACAACAAAGCCTTCATAGAAGATTTCACCTCAAGCAATGAAAATGAATCAAACCCAATTAAAGAATGGAGATGGGCTCCAGAAAAACATAAGCATGAGACCTCAGGTATGTATTCTGTAGAGTCTCTCGCACCTCCGTATTGTTATGCTGCTACCATGATGTGCAGACTTTTTGGGTATGATAATTCTGCAAGGTTTTCTATTCAAATGGTACCCCTGATTGAGGCCGCTGTTGGTTCTGTTATTATGGATTGGCCAGTTATTTTATCAGAGAAAGTAGCAAATAAGATTCTGGATTATAGAAGAAATAAGCATACTGGAAATGTTCCCCCATTTCATTTCTGTGCTTATATTTTAGATGCCTTGTGTTTTAATTCTGAATTTCCTATTATGGGTTGGAAATGGACTCCTCAAGATCCTATCCCTATACACATCTACCATAAGCATTTATGGAAGCCCATTTCCAGAACCATGTATACAGAATTTTCCATGGTTACATGTTGCCTATTTACCAGACCATTTTTAACCAACCCCCTCCCCGACTCTCTGATAAGGCAAAAATTGACATATCCCAAATACGAAATTGATTTAGTGAAGAGAAATTCACCTATATTAGAGTATTTGGAAGCATTTTTGAGCCTCATGTCTTACCTCTATATGTCCCTGATAAAATTTTAGCTCAAGAGATTTCTTACTAGGTGACAGAAAAAGGGATGTCCAGGTGTTTAAATAATTCCAAAAAATTGATGTGGTGTACTTTTCCTTTCCATTGTGGAACCTACACCCTTAATGATTTTAAGCATGCTGAAAAAGAAGCCCTTAAGATAAGAAATATTAAGCTTGCAACCATTCCAAGAAGACAATATGATCCAAATAAAGTGGCTTTTGATTTCACAACTTTGGTCCAAATTGCTAAGTTTGAGCATGAACCTGATGACTTTGATGATTTATTTGTCTCAATTGAGAAATTTTCCCAAGTTTATGATTTAGCTAAATCTAAGTTTCAAGTAGAAGATATGAATAAATTTATGTAGTTCAGAACCCATAGATTACTTAAAGTTCCCCTTGACCAGCTGAGGATTCCTTCACAAGCAAATAAAAGTATTGAAATAGAAAAAAAGAAAACGGAAGATACATCCAACAAAACAGAGAAAGAAGTGACAACCAACAAAATTGATGTGCAGTCAGAGAAGGAGAATACAGGTAGAAAGCTTGATGTACAGTCTAAAAAAGAAGATACAGGTAATAAGCCCAATGATCAACTTGAAAGAGAAAAAGGCCTCACAGAAAGAGGGAAATTTTGCTGAAATGATTATTACTCCACATTTGCTGCAACAGTATGAAAAATTTGCTCAGCAAATAGGAGAACAAAACAATGCTCAAGTTGATAATATGAACAATCTGGATATTGAGATCATTCCTGAAAATCCATCTGAAGAAATTGTGCCGAGAGTTGAAGACATACCTCCTCTGGATATCTTTTACAGCCCTAAGCATAGGGTTGTTGTCAGAAAACAAAGAAAGAGAAGGAGGATTGATCAAGGACCACTTGCAACTTCACAAGTTGAATTAATGAATGTTGTTTGGAAGAACACTGAAGTAAATCCTTCAGAGGATCTTACCAAACTATCACAATATGCCGGTGCCTATAGTGCAGCTACTATAGATAAAGCTACTGAAGTCACTCAATTGGTAAAACAAAAAGACTTACAGATAGCATTATTAGAAGAAAGAACAACAGGTGATCAGCAAAAGATATTACAGTTAGTGCAGCAGTTGGAAGAAGAAAGACTTAGAGTTAAACAACTAGAAGAACAATTGAGTATTGAAAAGAGAAAGCTTGATCAAAAAGCTTTAAATAAACAACAACAGTTGTCTCAAGAGGTATCCAAATTGCAGACATTGCTGAAAAATGAAAACGTTGCCAAAGAAGAGAAAAGTAAAATATTTCAAGCGAGATTGGATAAATTCAAGGATTATCCTAAAATTAACCAATTCAAAATAGAAGCACTGGAAACAAGTAAGTTGTTATCTCAACAGTTGGATGATCTGTGTCAAAAAATTGCACAAGCTGAAACTCTATGTGAAATAACATAATCTCTCATCGATGAAGCAGTCAACACAAGAATAGAATTTGAAAATGCAGATGAAAAGATTTCAGAATTTATTTCATGGCAGGACTCAGAACAGGGAAAGATTGCAAATCTTCCCAGAATTGAAGAAAAGCATAAAGAGATTTTATTTGCTGAATGGGAAACACAGCTGATTAAAGAAGACCGTGCTACATCAAGAGCAAGAACCATAATGAACAATCTAACACAATTGGTTAATGATAGTCTATATGCAGCTAATTTAATTTCAGATTGTACTCCAGGAAAGCTGCCAAAGGTAAAAGAAACTGATACTAGGTGGAAGTAGGAATCAATCCATCAAAATCAAAAAATCAGTAAAATATAATAAATTACATGGGATATCCTATGGACATATTTTATTAAACCACATAGTCAGAAGATGGCAATCAAATGCCTTTCTAATGCCATCAATTTCATCATTCCAGAACTCTCTGATGCCACATACACCAGTCAGTTGCATTCAAGGGTGAGTCATCCAACCAAAGTTAAAGATATGCTTAAAATTTTCCAGCTTAGCACACTGGGGATTGAAGAAATTCAATGAATCTGTTTTATTGAATATCACAAGTCTATTCTCGGATCTCCGATGATCGTTTCTAGCATAAGTTGTAGTTAATTTGTTTTCTGAATTTCCTATTTAAACCCCTTTCAAGCATTTTAGAGGGGGTCCTAAATTTGTAATATTTTTGGGCTTGGACAATACATTTCTGTACTTCTTGACTATCTTATTTTTATAGAGGATCATATCTTGTGATTTCACGGTGAATTATTTTTGAGAGTTGCATTTCTGTACCTTGAAGATTGTTCTAAGTTAAAGTACAAGATTCCTGTGATTTCATGGTGAATTATTCTTGAGAGTTGCATTTCTGTACCTTGAAGATTTTTCTAAGTTAAAGCGCAGGATCTGAATATCAAATTGCATCAGGAAGATATCAAATGTATCTAGTATTTCTATCGATTTCATTTTATTTTCTTTATGTGACGAAATATTCTCATTAAAATTTGCTATCGCTTATATATACTTGTTTCTCAAATATTTCTTTATCATATCATTTCTAAAGATAGAGGGATATCATCTTTCATAGTGTGTGTAAACGATATAAATTTATGAATGCGATGTGCTATTATAACTCTGTTTAATTTCTTAAATAGATTTATCATTATATGATACTGCATCTTTCTTTTAAGTAAACAATACATTTTCATGGTTATTTGTTAATTGAAACAATCTTTAAGTTGTATTCATATTTAATACCTGGGTTAGTTTTAGAATTATTTGCAAGTCATAGATTAAGTTAGACAGATTAGCTTAGTTAGTTAGTTCCATTATTCACTTGCACAAACACCCCATCACCAATATTTTTCATTACTAGGAAACTGGTCTTATAAATCTAGTCAGAACCACCATTCCAAACGGATAAGGAGCTATTCTAAGGTCCAGACCGGGTGGTTTTCCCCCAATGTTTGAAGCAATGATTTTCGAGGCTTCAACAGGACCATAAAAACATGAGTAAATGATGGTTACTCATGACGAAAATCAACACGAGCATGGACAAGCATGAAGGCAAAGTGGTGCCCCAAGTACAAGTGTTGCAAGTGAGGAAATTCCATTTTTAGGAGTGATGAAGTGACCCTTCTTGGACGAAATGTGACATGGTGAAGTATCAAATAAATAAAAAACTAACAGATACCCATTTGAGGGCTCGGTGAGAGCTTTCCAACGGTACAGATGGTTGGTCAAACAAAGCTACGGTTTGGTTGCAATAGGTGAAAGAAAAATCAGGGGTTTCTCTTTTAATAAGGAATTTTCCCTCCAAATTCACTCATTTTCAAGTGGAGTTGTGGTGAATGTAGAGAGGAGGGAAGGCCCTAAATCTTGTGGTGATCGTAGCAGACAAACCGACCGTTGGAATCGAGATCCGTCAGTTGCAGGTAAGAGGCCTAATCCTATTATTTCATTTCAATGGATTGAAAGTTCAGTTTAGGTCCCTAGAGCTTAGTAACAGACCCCTGCTCCTCTTCACGGTCGGGTCACACTTTTTGGGGAAAAAACTGCGACCTGGGTAGCAGGTTTTGGACAGAAAACTGCAACCTGTCCCAGGATTGGGCCTGAAAAGTGCGACTTGATAGAGAGGGGTTTTTCTGTGCTATTTTTTGGCTGAGATCTGGGATTTTTATGGTTGAGGGGCATAGGTTCCCCTAAGAATGTTGTGGTCATCCCAAAATGTATTTAGAAAGGGGGAATCTAAACACATTTTATGATGTGGTGTACCATTTGTTTTTGTTATGGTTATGCAGTTCGAGAATGGGAATAGAGGATTACCAATCTCTTTTGGTATTTCATATATGAAGCAAATGGACTTAAGTTTCTAGGCTGGCATACATGGTGTCACTATCCCAAAGAGAGGGTTTGGAGATAATGAACTAGTGCTCTCCTAGTAAACCCATAGGTTGGTCAACAAAAATGTCTAGGGGACTGGGTTGTTGATTTAAGATGAAGGAATGATGAGGGGTATCATCCCTAGAGTGATCTGAAGTGATATGGGACTCTAGAGGTTCTTCTAAATGTGGAATAATAATGGTACTAGAGTTGACACAACCAGATACAATAGGAGAGTTGTGAAGAATTGCTTCTCCTGGTCTCTCAAATATGGGTGCCCCCTTACCTAAACATTAGGTGTCAATGTAATGGCCACAAGGTGTATGTGGTTCGAATGCCTCGGTTCGATGTAAGGGGGGGAAGATAAAGTCAGGGGTGGTAAATAATTCCATAATGTCATCATTGTGATAGAAGATGGGGTGAATGATGGAAGAAAGACCACTTGACGTGACGAAGCTACATGAATCATCATCATGAGAAGAGAGGTTCACATGCGCATCATCATGGGGGGTGACAGAAGAATAAGAAAATAAGGGATTCATTGATGTTGAGCCCAGGGTGATCGCTGAAGGGAGGTCAAGTGAAATAGAAGGGGAAATCTCAGAGGGAGCTTCCACCGTGGATCTCATGAATGATGACAGGTAGTGGACAGTGGCTGAAGACTCTGTCATTTCGACATCTAGAGGGGGAATGTCAATAGGAGTGGATGTGTCTTCTAGTTCTGCTGAAGAAAAATGCACAAATAAGGGAGTGGTGGACTTGTTGCTCTTGGCCTCAAATTGGCGAACTACCACTAGAGAGGTGCGGAAGTCCTCGAGGCGGGGATAGAGGTCAATATAATGGCCATGGAGATCACACAAAGCATAGGGGTGGTTGGTGTGAATAGTCTTGGGGTTCCTGGTTGTAGTCGAGGAAGGAACAGAGGTTTTCAGGACCGTAGACTCAGGGAACACAACATTAACCATGGGCTTGAGATGAGGCAACTCCGGACAAATATGGGTGGCATGACTGACAACATCACACAAAGCACACTGGATGGTACACTTTGGAGGTTGAGGAGGGGTAGGGTTTGTCAGGGTAGCCTGATCTTTTGATGCCCTCTTGCGAGCTTTTCCCTTCTTACTCGAAGTGGTCGCAACAGGAGAAGGTTCCCATTGAGGTGGCTGAGGCACTGTAGTAGCGGGAGAAGTCATAGGGACCGGTTGAACCGAGGTCAAAGAAAGGTAAGGTTTGGGTTGACCAGGCGGGATAGCCGATGGGGGATCAAGGTACCATACGGGAATTCCTAGGGTCAAGTTAGGAAGAGAGAGGGTGGCCATGACAGGTACCAAGTACACTCCAGGAGGGGGAGCTAGGAACGGTATCTAACCATAGGGTTAATGGCTAGGCAGGATGGCTCCAATATGGTTAAGGCTTGGAGGAACCATTCCAGGAGGGTAGAAAGGCACATGGAAACCAACTGCGGGTGAAGGGCCATGAGGAGGTTGTCCAGAAGGCTGAATCGAAGGGCTAGGAGTAGGCTGCGGAGGGCGAGGCTGCTGAATAGTCGAAGCATGCCGCTTGAGGGAAGCCCAGAATGATTGCATCATGAAAACATTTGATGAGATGGGATCAGATACTGGAGGAGGAAGACCATGGAATGTACCAAGAAAATAGGAGTTTTTGTAGACTCTGGGTGAGACACTGGTCAAAGGGTTGACAGTTTTCTTATTGACCACCGAAGAGATGATGGAATCAAGGGAGGTCTGAGACTTTTGTTCGTAATATGTCAACTGGTCAATGGTGACTATCTTTTCATTATTAGGGAAGGAAATATTGCAATGGACCGCAGATGGGATAGAAGACATCGCATAGGTGTAGCTACGACCCAATAGAATGTTGTAATCTAAGGGGGAATCTATGACTTCTACGTCAACGCAAACAGTCTTGCCCACAAGAGTAATAGGACAATTGCAGAATAGGCCAATGGGCTGGGAGGTGTGGCCATCCCACACTCGAAGAGTGATCATGGAAGGAGCCAACTCTGGTGATCTGAGTTGTTTCCAAACCAAAGAGAACATCACACAGGTGGATGCCCCCTCATCAATCATACACCGGGAAACGTTGGCGTTCCGGATCTTGAATGGGATTTGGAAAGTGATGGAAGCAGGGAGAGGAGGATTTTCTGACCAGTCAACATCGAAGACGATCAATCGATCATCTGAAGGATCTACAACACCCATGGCAGATAGTAGAGCTTTTCGTTTTGAAGGGAACGACTGGAGGAGTTCCAACGTTGAGATGGCAACAGGAGATTGTGCCAAATCATCTACTATGCTATATGAATGGGAAGCTTTGCTAGAAGCAACATTTCGTCGTAATGGTCCCTTAGGGATCTTGGTATGAACCTCAACCTTAGGCTGAGGATTTGCAAAGGACCATTAGGTGTCGAAATAGGCTTTGTAGACCCTGAAGAAGGGGGCTCGGGGACAGACGTAGCGGGAGGCTTGTTGTACTGACGGGACCGAGTCTAAAGGTTGAGGTCTACGGTTATAGGTTGGTCATAATTCATCATGATAATATGGAAATCGGGGGTACCAGATGGAAGAGGTTGAGTGGCCACCTGACCTTCAGGTGGTTGGGTAGCCACAAATCCTTGTTCAGGGAAAGGATTAGTTAACACAGCCGGTTGAATAGGCGCAACACTGGGAGGGATGGAAGGGGAGGCTTGCTGTCCTCGCAATGTTGCTTGATACTCCCACATATGTTTCATCTGTGGTAAAAGAGGACAATCATGCGTGTAATGACCATAAACACCACAACAAGAACAAGTTTTGTTCGTGCGAATAGGCCTGTCCTGCTTGGGTTGAGTGCCCTGTTGCTAGTTAGAAGTGTTAGGTGCATTATTTTGAGGATTAGGTCCAGGATTACCAGGAGTAGATTGATTTTGAGTGCCTTTCCTCTTCTTTTTGGAAGGAGGAGGATTAGTCGCGCCCTGCTGTGCATACACCTGCCCCTGAGGGGGCAGTGGCTACTGTTGCGGGGGTTGAGAAGGAAAGGGAGGCAGAGGTGCTAATGCTGGACGAGCTGGAGCACCAGGATGTGGATACAGATAATAAGGAGGTTGGATAACATTATGGTAAAAAAGAGTTTTGGAAAAAGGAGGAGGCATGCCGTATCCTGGATACATGTTACCGGGAGGGGGATAAGTGCAGAAGGTGCTGCCCCCCCCTAAGGAAAACCATAGCCC
This sequence comes from Pinus albicaulis, assembly GCA_034641835.2. Taxonomy (NCBI): domain Eukaryota; kingdom Viridiplantae; phylum Streptophyta; class Pinopsida; order Pinales; family Pinaceae; genus Pinus; species Pinus albicaulis. The sequence continues at coordinate 1,681,536,206 of CM076578.1, forward strand.
ATGGGAGGCTGCGCATATGGATGAAAGAGAGCTCCAACGATACCATCGGTGGCATGAGATGCCCTCGGTGCATTGGCACCACCAGGTCTAGGAAGATCAAGTAGAACGGTATAAACATAACCCGATTGATCGTAGATCAAGTCATATTTTAACGAAATTTGGAGACGGCTTTTTCGGTTTGAGGGAAATGCGATGCGACGTATTTTCCCATAGCAGACAAGAGAGATCTAAGGAACTAGTCCATGTAGACACGTTCTTCAAAGGTAGGGGCTTGACATAGGCTCTCTCTTCTCCGCCATTCCTGGACATGATCAGATAGGCAGGTCGCAGACGATTGACAGAAAGAAGTCAAAAGTGCAGTACTAGTGTCATAACGAAGGGCAAGCTGGAAATAAGAAAAAAAATCCTGAGAAAGAGTCGCAAAGGTGGTATGAGAGGATGAGGCCTGATATGAACATACCACTTAGAAGCTTCACATGTAAGCGTACGTTGGAACAACTAAAGATGGACAGAGTCATCGGTAATGGAGTTAGACGAACACCACATGTGGAAAGATCAAACATGATTTGTAGGATCTTCTCCAGCAAGGCCTTCAAATTTGGGGATGTATGAAGGGAGCTTGGTCAGCATAGCAGGCCAACTAGCATCATGGTGTATAGGTTCATTGATCAACTGGTTAAAATCGGGAAGGCTAAGGCCTGCCACATAGGGGAGAAAAGGAGCAGCCATAGTAGTTCCTGTTGCGGTCCCGCTAGTAGTATTCCCAACAATAGGGTCGGGGATACCACCAGCATTAGGTCTTGAACCAGACATGGTGAAGGTGACAGGGGGTGAACCAGAGGTGGAACCAGAAAGGGAACCTAATGAACCAGAAGAGGAGTCGGAGTGCAGACTCGGTGGAGGACTAACTTGAATCCTGCGTGGAGGAGTAAGTCTTCCTATCAGAAACTAAGGATGAAGGCCAAGAAGTCTCCGGGATAAATGCCTTGGTGGCACAATGATGACGACACAAACATGTCACAAGGGGAAGAGAGACCAACAAGGGTGGAGAGGTGCAGGATCAACTGATTTCAATGTCGAAACAAGGGCAGAGAGGTGCAGGATCAATTGATTTCAATGTTTTAAAGTCATTGCTTGGTGGTGTTAACCAAGCTAATCTTCACTTAGGGTGTGTGTGTAAAAGTGTGTAAATTTTAATTTTTAAACCCAGACATTTTTAGATAAAAAGAAAAAGTGTGTTGTATAATTGTAAATAAACCTGCAAATAACAATATATGAAACTGAAATAACAGAAAATAAACAAGTAATAATGCAATAATCTATACCCAACGAGGTGGGCTTCACAAAAAATAGTCTATAGGTGGGAAAAAATCTAGTCAAAACACACCAGAATAGCCAATAGATCTAAGGTTGGGAGGGATAGGGATCTAAAGTTCAGATCTGCCGGAAATAGGTGCAGAAAAACAACAAAAAATCAGAGGAAGAATTGCTGTAAATGAGGTGATGAAGGGCTATAATCTAGAGGGAAGCGTAGGGGACCCTAGAGAAAAACCCAAAAAAAACTAAAGGAGGTGATTTGGATGGATAAATAGCCAATCTGAAGTGGATCTGAAGGTAAGGTATCAGATCTAAAAAATGGCTGAACACTCTGAGAATTTCAGACAACCTACAGCAACTAAAACTCTTCCACAAAGTGTTGAGGGTACTGAAGCCTAAGAGGGCTAGGTTCCCACTTAGATGAGTAACACAGAACAGGTACAGGTCCAAAACAAGTGGAGACGGAGGTCAGACAACCATGAACAGAGGCCCAGACAAACCCAGAAAACTTTCTGAAAAATTCCGGCAAAAAAATGAGGTCGCAGTTTCTGACCTATTTCTTGTTGAGGTCGTAGGTTTTGGTCAATTTTCCGTGTCCTAAAGCTCCAGGTCATAGGTTTGGGGCCAAAAAGTGTGACCTGCACTTCCAACACTCTTAGGAGTAGGTTTCAGTAGAATGTGTCGTCTAAGATGCGGCTGATGTTTGTTACCTGCGCAATAGGTCCGAAAACACACAGAAGTTAGAAATTTTAATGTTTTAGGGTTTTAGAGGTTAAAAACAACATCAAGAAAAGAAAAAAAAGAAGCTAAAGAGAAATCCTAGTGTTTGAAGCAGTTGGATATGTAGGGATCTGAAAAACGACAACGGTCATAATCGTAATCCCCAGTGGAGTCGCCAGTTGTTAGTATGAATCTTAATCGCAAGTGTATGAAAAAATACCACTTTAGATGTGCATAAAAAACAAACCTAACAACAAATATGGCTGCCAATATCTTTAGATATGCAATTAGGTGACCAAGATAAATGCTGCAAAAATCTAGATCTATGCATTAAAAGACATTAAACAGTAAATAAAAACAAGAGTTGCTCCATGCATCCAATAGACAAGACAAGAATATGTTGAATGAATTTTGTATTAAGGGCACCTGGGAGGAAAACATAGAAGGATGTTACCAGTTCTCCTCAATGGGATGGGTTCTTGTAAGTCCTCAGCACTTCAGATCTAAAATTCCTCTCTCTTGATGGTGTAGAAAACCCAGACAAAAATGGAACTCAAAGAGAGCTCACAAGAAAAAAGATAGAAAAATATGACAATGATGGTGGATCAAAGTCAGTCCAAAAGTACATATCCAGAGTGATATTTAGGCAACAAAAGGTAGTGAATGAATGGAAAAACCCTTCTATTTATAACAAAATATTGAGCTATTCTAGATATTGGTGCATAATTAAAATATTATTAACCAATTCTAGATCCAACTTTTATGGAATATTTTATTATGTTTGTTGGAGGGAAAAGAATTTGACTTGGGTCAAATCCCTTTATTTGTAAATAATAAATAAATAAATGATTTATTTACTATTTTAAGGATGTGGTAGAATAATAATGAAATAAATAATGATTTATCTAATTAATTTTCCTGTTTTGGGTTAAATATGACCAGGAATATTAATTAAACTGTTGTTTAACTAATTATTCCTTGAGGAAAATCAAACAAATGTAGATTTATTTAATATTTCCTCATGGGGTTTCCTGTTTAGACCATAAACAACTTAATAAAGGTGGTTTACTAAGTTATTTTTCATAGTAAAAGCAATTTTACTTAGGGTAAAATTGGAAGTAAAATTGGTCTTACATGGTGTACTTAGGTTCATCTAATGGTAACAAGTTAGATGACCAAAAAATGGTGTAACAAAAGCTTCCCCTATTTATACAAAAGATGAGAATCTATCTCATTAAGGAGAGTCCATGAATCTCTCCCTATATCTCTAGAGTTACAATCCAAATAGGAAGTGATAAGGCACATGTCTTCTTAGAGTTACAATACAAATAGGAAATGAGACACATATCCTTATGATCCCATGATCTTCTCCATCCAAATTTGAATTTGGCCTTAGGAGGCCACATAAGGGTTTTCTGAAAGGTTATTTTTTACATACACATGGCAACAAACCCATTCCACTTGTTAGGTATAAGTATGCGCATATTATTTTCTAATTTTTAACCACAAATTCACTTAAAAATACTACGAATTAATAAAGTTTGGAAAAACATAAATGTAACCCAATAGTGGTAATGGTAAGGTAAATGTAATGAAATGGAGGTGGAGTGAAGGTGATAATATGGAAATGTGAGTGAAAATGTAATGAAAGTGAATGACAATTTCAAGGCCCAATAACATGCCAAAGTTACAACCCCGAGAAATTGATTTACCAATTTACCCCGATAGGGCTCATATTCTGGCGTTTCATCTCCTAGGGTTCGTTTTTGGATGTTTAGGGTTTTCCATTGTTTCTCAATAATATGTAGGCCTTAGAGCCTAATTGTAACACAGATTTCAGAGGCCTGTAACCACCACATCTCTTCTTAGAGATAAGCTACGAAAGCCTTAGCTAGTTTATTTCCATTATGTCTATAAACAAATTTTAGTTCTTTGATATTAATGAAATGAAGTCTTAAAACTGCATTTTTATATTTATGGGTATATTTATATTCTGTTGCGTTCCTGCATAAATCCAGATCATCCTTTCTCATCCATAAACCCTCCACTAATTACAGTCAGTGTGGCCCTTGTATCAATGATAAAATCAACCACTCATTTGAGAGAGAGAGAGGGCTAATCAACAAGCAACTCGTCTATACTATACAAAGAGAACTCAAGCTCTATTTCACCTTCATAACTCAACTTTAGGCTTGGATTATTCACTATATTACCAAGTATGTATTGCCTATACAATAGATGAATATAAAACCCAGATTAGAGATAAATCAACTGATAAAACCTCTTCTAGCTCAATATATCATTCAAATAATTTTCTCCATGAAAGCACAATGGTGAAATATTAGTGATTTCACTCCGAAATAACTAGGATGTCTAGTTTCAACACCGAAACTAGTTATTGCGTCTAGGGTTTCTCAAACCATAAGCTTCTTATCCAAAACTCTACTAGATCACTTTCTCAAAAATGCAAGTGAAATAATGAAGAGAGTCTCCTCACTTTCTCTTTTATAAAATTGTGGCCATTTTTTCCACCATTTTACTCTTTTAACTTTTATAAAGTGACTTTATAAAATTAAAGTGACTTTCAACTTTCCAAGGAAGTGCCCCCCTTTTCATGCTATTATCACAAAATCACACTTGATTGGCTGCTGATCAGACAACTCTATGTAACTGTTTCAAACTAGCTTTTGAATGAAGCTTAGCCTCTTCAGTCTGAGAGGGCTCTCTCAAAGGGGTTTATGATATTAGATAATGATTGTATTAGATGGCTAACTCTATTTTAAAAGTAACTTGATTTTTGTGTATGTAGGTTGAAAATGATGCATGCTTGCAACCATTGAGCTTATGGAGTCAAAAAATCAGTAGATTCAGTGGCAAGGTTTCTTGACATGGAAGCTGAGGTAGATAAGAGTCTTTAACAAAGGAAAATCACACATAGAACATAGGGCAACACAGTCATTTCATCAATAAAGGAAGTCATAGAATATACATATGAATTTTGAATAATAAAGATGAAATCTACTGCAAGAAGTACACATAAAGATATAGATCATAAAGACATTAAAAACTCCATGAGAATCTTAGGTATGTCAAGAAGAAGTCCTCTGTATTACTGATATCAGTCAAATTACATAAAGAAGAAATATGGTGCAAAAAATCTCCAACCTACATACACAAAATTCAAGTTACTTTTCAAATAGAGTTAGCCATCTAATCCTATCATTATCTAATATCATAAACCCCTTTGAGAGAGACCTCTTAGAATGAAGAGGATAAGCTTTAGTCAAAAGCTGGTTTGAAACAATTACATAGAATTGTCTAATCAGCAGCCAATCAAGTGAAATTTTGTGATAACATTTTGGTGCATCTGCCAGGAGACGAAGGTGTAAATTTTTTCCAGGCAGAACGACAAGGTCCAGATTTAACTTCTGATGGTAGAAAGAAGCCAAACACACAAAGGCTGTATCAGTCACCTGGTGACTCCACTATTCAAGTTCCTGAGCCTCAAAGTTCAGAGCGACTTCAGTGGGAAGAATCTAGATTTCAAAACATTCATGGTGATTCGAGATGATAGGGTATGTGGCAAACTCTTTATATGATGAAATGCTACAAAGAATAAGGGATGAGTTAGCAGAATTTTAGATAGATGAAAATTTCTCCACAATAGTATTTCATTGTTTGAAATCCAGTCGACTCACACTTGAAAACAATTTTTTTTTTCTTCATTTAGCTGCTGAAAGATTAGACAATGAAATTGAACTATTGGATGTTAAAATTGGATCATATGATTTCCAAGATCCTAAACAGTTCTTGGAAGGTCTTCCTCCTCCAAAAAAGGAGGAAATTGTTATACCATTTGACTTGCAGATAGAGGAAGAATATGGTTATGAGCTTGATATTGTAGAGTTGGAATCAAGGTTCAGCCTTGGTGAAGAAAACGAAAAGGATATTAAGGATCAATTTTTCATTGAGAGCTTAAAAGGGATATCAATAAATTGTGTCTTCTATGATTCCATAACTAATTACATGGAAGAGTTCTACAGTCTATCTTTTCAATTATTTTTTCACTATGAAAAACATATCTATCTTCTCTGACCTTTATCATTTTAGAATACAGTTGGCTGTCATATTCCAAATTTGGAACAACTCAGCAAGCATGCACTAAAAAATGCATTCTCAGCAAAATATGCAATAAAATAGTGAAATGGACTCTTGGATCCTATAGATTAGACAATATACAACCTAAATCCAAGAATATAGCTGAAACAAATCAAACTAGGTGGGTTAAATAGACCTCCCACACTAGTGCAGCTGAAAATGACCAAAAACCCCAAATACTGCAACACAAAGATTTCTGCATAAAATTGGCTACATAGTCTAAAGAGGGTTTTAACTCAAAAAATAGGAGAACAATTAGATCTACTCATATATTGATTAATAATGCTGAAGAACAGAGATCTAGTCTCCTTATACAAAATACAAGAGAACCCAACAAGGGTTTCTTGTCAAACACTCTACATACAAATATGATCTTCATAAAATTACTGAATAATCACTGCAACACTGAAGCATAAGAGTGTAGAAGGTTGAAATATTTTTGATCTGATGTAGATCCCTCAAGGGCTTCCTCCCATGAAAGGTTGGTCCTCTCAATCAAAAGAAAACACTGCACAGAGCCACTAGACCATCTGCTAAATGCTGCCTCCAAAATAACACATTCCCTAGATGGAACAATGCTAGGAATGTAGGGGAAATGTGTGTTCTGATGCCACAGATATGAAATAGGCTCTAGAGCTCTCCAAACAGGTCCCTCAAGTGAAGGAAACTTTCCTCCAATGAGAAACTAGCTCAGAAACCGGGATTCCAATCCCTTCCACTACTGCACCCAGCAACACTGCACAATCTCCGGCAAAAATGCGCTGATGAAGTTGGCTGAAGATTGGCCTGAAAACCTGATGTGCAATGATGAATGAAAACTCTCCCAATGAGGCTCCTCAAGGAGATAGGTGGGATTCCTGCTCGGGAACACCTGGTGCTAAACAACACTGCAACCCTGCTAAGCAGCAAAGGAAGCAAAATGTCTTAGCAGAAAAAATAACAATCTAAAACATGAATACAATGGCTCTCCTCCTCTCCATATATAGCAAGTGATCCTCTCCACAATGGGTCCCATTCATATGTGCCACCTAGCTCATGCAAGTTTTCCTCCATTCAAACTGCGTAGTCCATCATGGAGATACAATGTATCTATACAGTGCATGTGGACTTGGTCAAATATGACTGAATCAAGATGATCCAATCCTGTTCACACCTGTAGGTGCTCAATCCAACTGCTTATTCTTCCCCTTTTCACACGAGGAATGCTATTTTTCCTTCTAAAGAGGTTAATGGGCCTCCCTACCCATTTTATTCATCTAATGCTAACTATAATGTCCCTTTTAGCTTGAGGCTAAAATTTGGGTGTTGTTGTAGCTGATAGATCATTGGAGATTTCTTGTTGTAGGCTAAATAGTAGAAATGTAGTGGGAAACTCAAAAAACCCAGAAAAACCTAAAAATAGTTTGGCCAGATTTTAATTTTGGATTTTTGGTCTTTTTTGAGTTGCCCACTACATTTATGCTGCCTGACTTACGCACTCCCTGGGAATGACTGCTGATATGAGGCTGAAGGAATGATCTATCAGCTACAACAACACCCAATCAACTCAATAGGTGAAGGGATGGTCCCCTCACTGGAAAATAAGCTAAAAAATTGGAGATTTCTCTCCTCCACTGCTACACCCCTGCAACACAACACAACTCTTAACAAAATTGCGTTGTACATGAGACTGAAGCTTGGCCAAATGCCTAATTATGGAAGTATAGTGCAAACTCCTCCAAGAGCTCCTCAATGGAAGAGGTAGGATTCCCGATCAGGAACACCCTGTGCTAAACATCACAACAATCTCAACTAAACAGTTGAAGAATGCAAGTAGTCTAAACAAACCATACACAAAATAATAATCCAAAACATGAATACAATGGCTGTCCTCCTCTCCATATATAGCAAATGATCCTCTCCACAATGGGTCCCATCCATATGTGCCACCTATCTCATGCAAGTTTTCCTCCATTAAAACTGCATAGTCCATCATGGAGATACAATGTATCTAGACAGTGCATGTGGACTTGGTAAAATATGACTGAATCAAGATGATCCAATCCTGTTCACACCTGTAGGTGCTCAATCCAGCTGCTTATTCTTCCCCTTTTCACATGAGGAATGTTATTTTTCCTTCTAAAGAGGTTAATGGGCCTCCCTACCCATTTTATTCATCTAATGCTAACTATAATGTCCCTTTTAGCTTGAGGCTAAAATTTGGGAACATTACAGTCCTCCCCTCCAAAATGTTGCTTGTCCTCAAGCAACTGTATAGAGAGAGAAAAATTCCTCCCCTTATCCTCTTGTGGCCTCCTCATCAATAGTCCCCACTACGGCTCAAGATAATCTGCAACAAATCTGCCCTCCAATGTCTTCCCCCAAATATGCATGACCAAATAGATCACATCATGAAAAGGTGGAAAGTGGAAGTGGAAAACTCCTTGTTGTCTCATGGCCTCCTCAAGGTAGGAGTGATGATACACATGGGAAATCTCATTCCATGTTTTCATCCAAATGAAATGAGCCATTCTTGGTAGCTCATCAAAGGAATCTGCTACCCCGATTTTATGCAATGTGTTGGGTCTGAATGGAGAGTTTATGTTTTTCCATCCAAGTAGTTTCTCTCTCCATTTATGGTAAGTATGGGGGGGTTGCTGATATTGGGCTGCAATGTCATGGCCTTCAGAAATGGCCCAAGCTACCCCACAAGATAAGCCAACAATGAAGTGCCTCCTCCAAGAACGCAATTTCTCCCAATGGCTCCTCCTACATGAAAGAAAGAGGTGTGTTGTGGCAATCATGGTGTGCCCATTGTTTCTCCTAAAACATAAAGCATATAAAATAGGGAGAATCATACTCCTAATGGGCATCTCCATCTCAAATCCCATTCTCAAAACAAATCTTCCCATGAGTATAAGCATATCAACAATATATGGAAGCAAAATACTATGAAAACAAGCTGCCAAATGACAACCGGAGAGTGACTCATAGTTCCACACAAGGAACCAGCGCAGTGCATTCCATGCTTGCCTCAAAAAAATAAAATAACAAGTGCTTCACCAGCCACTTGTTTGCTGCCACAGTCATCTCATAAGATGGAAACATGAAGATACAATGTGGTGTCAATGGTGCACACCAAGAATCATGTGGCTTCTGTTGAGATTCAACAAGATGATGAGCTTAGTGAAAAGAGTCGCCTTCACTAAGTGGGCCCGCAGGCTATTTTTGGCGCAAGTCTATTTTTATACTATGTCTATTTTTAGACATGATGATCATATTTCAGAAGTTGCAGGATGCTATTTGTGGATGGTTGATCAAGTTGGCTTGTGATAAGCTTTATATGTTTGTATGAGATTGTCATATGATCTCAATGTTACATAATATATAGTTGGGGTTTTCAGCTTCAGGCTTTCCCGGTTAAAAAAACTGTGCAATGTGCGATTGAATATTTTTGTTTATGCTTCACATGTGTGTGCAATTAATTTTCCGCAAAATATTAACAAGTGGAATAGATTCAGTATCTTGCATAAAGTTAAATAGTTTGAGATCAAGTGGATCTTGGACATATGCATGCTTAGTGCATATAATTTCTACATGGTATTAGAGCATTGTTGATTGAAGATTGCAATTGTGAAGTGAGTTTGTGCTGGTGGACAATTCAAATTTGCTACAGAAGATTCTTGGTGCAGAAATCGAGTATACATTGAAATGTCTTTCAACGGGTTGAGATTGGAGTATGCCCTTGATGGGAGCTCGAATTATATAGCCTAGAAGGATAGGATGGAGGCGGTGCTGGAGGATAATGGGCTGAAGGAGTTCATCGATAGCGATGTTCCTAAGCCGAGATCTAGCGATGCTGCATTACTTGATGCATGGAAGAAGAAGACTGCAAAGACAAGGAGGATTATGTTGGAAGGTGTAAAGGACCATATTGTGTCTAGCCTTCATGGGAAAGCCACTCCATTCTTAATGTGGAAGGCTTTGACAGACTTGTTCCAAAGAAAAAGTGACCAGAGGATGTTGGTGCTTAAAGACAAGCTCAGAAAAATAAAAATGGAGAAAGGCGACAGTATTCCAAAATACCTCGCGAAGTTTGTCCACTGCAAGGATGAAATGGGAAGTGTGGGGGTTAATGTTGCTGAAGAAGAATTGGTGAGCTTGGCTCTCCTTGGGCTTCCGAAGAGTTGGCATAGCTACGAAGACTCTGTCAATGGACTAGAGAAACTGCCGGGATGGGAGCGACTTTGGTCGGATCTTGTACAGGAGGAGATAAGGCGGGGTACCAGGGATGGATATTCATCAAAGAATGAAGATGAAGAGAATTGCGCTTTGGATTCCAAAGAAAGGAAAGGGAAGGGGAAGAAAAATCCTTCTAAATCCGGTGCGAAAGGCAAGAAGCAGGACTTGTCCAAAGTGAAGTGTTTTCACTGTCACGAGCATGGAAATTTTGCCACTAACTGTCCACAGAAGAAGAAGAATAAGTAGGCTGCTGGATCTGTAGCTGGAGAGGCCTTAACCTTGCAATTTTAGCTGGATTTTCCCTTGATCGCATGCTTGGTTTCAAGCTGCATGGGATCGGTGTGGTATCTTGACAGTGGTGCGTCTTTCCATATGACGGGAGACAAAGAGTTGTTTAGTGACTTGGAGGAGAAGGACCTCCATATTCTTATAGAGATGGGCGACGATGGTCGGTACAGTGTGACTGGAATTGGGACCATTACCTTTGAGAGGGAGTCTGGTAATCCATTCTTTTTGAAGAATGTCATGCATGTTCCAGGTCTGAAGAAGAACTTGGTCTCAGTCACAATGCTGGAAGACGGAGGTTATGATGTTGTTTTCAGTGAGGGAAAATCCTTCCTTCGACATAAAACAATGGGTCAAACCAAAAAGATAGGGGTTTGAATTAAGAATCTATACAAGCTAGAGGTAGATGGTTGCGCTTTAATGGTGGGAAAAGGAGAAGAAGTGGTGAGCCAGGATGAGGGCGAATTATGGCACAAGATATTGCGCCATTTTCACTATGGTGCTTTGAAGATTTTGCAGAAAATTTCTACTGGACTTCCCAAGGGTACTCTTGCGCAGTCAGATCAGTGCAAAGGATGTACAATGGGTAAGTTTGTGAAGACGACCTTTCATGAGAAGGAGAACCGTGCTTCGATAATCCTAGAGAGAATTGACATAGACGTGTGTGGACCATTCTTGGTTGCTTCAACAACAAAACACAGGTATTATGTGATGTTTGTTGATGACTTTTCTCGTAGATGCTAGATCTTCTTCATGAAAAAGAAGAGTGAAATGTGTTCTGTGAGTTCAAGGCATTGGTGGAGAAGGAGTCGGGGAAGCAGGTGAAAACTCTACAGAGCAATAATGGTGGTGAATATATCTTAGTCAAATTCAAAGACTTTTGTAGCAAAGAAGAAATTCAAAGAGAACTCATAGCGCCTCATAACCCACAGCAGAATGGGGTCGCGGAGAGAAAGAACAGAACAATCATGGGTGCTGCACGAGCGATGTTGCATGACCAAGGCCTACCGATGCACTTGTGGGTGGAAGCATGCAACACTGCAGTTTATGTGTAAAACCGTTTTCCTCATAGAGTACTTGGCATGAGTACACCCGAAGAAGATTTTACTGGTAAGAAGCTTGATATTTCTCATTTGAAGATTTTTGGCTCACTTGTTTACATTCATGTGACGAAGGATGCCAGGAAGAATCTGGAGCTGACTGTAGAAGTTGGGATATTTGCGGGGTACATAGAAACACCCCATAACTATCGTGTGTATTTTCCAAACAGTCGGATGACTGTTATGCGATGGGATATAAAATTCAATGAGGTGAAAGCCATGAAGTTGTCGCTTGAGAGGGAGCTACACTTGCATGTGGAGGAGGAACTTCTTTTTCCCAAAGATGAGCCTCTGGATGTGGATCAGCCATAGGAGGAGATTCATGGAGTGGAGGAGTCCACTCATGAAGAACCAAACATCAGACAAGGCAGAAAGCGTACCACAGAAGCTGAGAGACTGAAGCTTGATGCGACATAGAATGTAGGAGTCCCTACATCACAGCGCAGACAGAGACAGTCACCTGACTGATATACTGGATACATGGCTCTTATGAGCAAGTGTATTGTGACAAAGCCATATTCTTTCAAAGAAGCAGTGCAAGAGCCCACATGGGTAGATGCCATGGTGGAGGAGTATGACTCCATTGTCAGAAACAGTGCTTGGGAGATTTTTCCAAGGCCGGTGGGAAAATCAGTTGTAGGATCAAGATGGATCTACAAGGTAAAGCAAGCTGTTGATGGGAGCGTTGAGAAGTATAAGGCAATATTTGTTGCCTGAGGCTTCTCACAGATCGAGGGGATTGACTATGAAGAAACCTTTGCACCTGTCGCACGGTATTCTTCCATATGGACCATCCTTGCTCTCACAGCGCAGATGGGTTGGCACATTCATCATATGGATGTGAAGACTGCATTCCTTAATGGGATAATTGAGGAAGTGGTGTACATTGAGCAGCCTGAAGGATTTGAGATCTTCAGCAGTGATTCACATGTGTGCAGGCTCAAAAGAGCGTTGTATGGGCTGAAACAAGCACCCCGTGCCTGGTACACTCAGATCGACAACTATTTCACTGGACTTGGCTTCACCAAGAGTGAGGCGGATGCAAACCTGTACTAGATTGTGGTTGAGGGTAGGCTTTTGATCATTGTACTTTATGTTGATGATTTAATACTAATAGGTGATGAGCAGTTGATACACTCATGCAAGGTAGATCTTGCAAAGGAGTTTGAGATGAAGGATTTGGGCATCCTTCATTATTTCCTTGGATTGGAAATATGGCAGCGAGAAGGTGAACTGTTTGTGTCTCAAGGCAAGTATGCCCAAGAGATACTGGAGAAGTTTGACATGAAAGGCTGCAAGCCTATCGACACTCCTCTTCCAGAAAATTGGAAGAAAGAGGATGCTACATCAGCAGAGGTAGTGGATGCCACTATTTATCGACAGTTGGTGGGTTCGCTCATGTATTTAGTCAATACAAAACCGTACATATGCTATGCGGTGAACCAACTTTCACAAGCGATGGTTAAGCCTACCAAGCTCTTTTGGAAGGCAGACAAGCATGTCTTGAGATATCTAAGGGGCACATCTGAGTATGGTTTATGGTACAGACAGACGGATGAGGTGAAGTTGCATGGCTTCATGGATTCAGATTGGGGAGGAAGCCCAACAGACAGAAAGAGCACATCAGGAGGGATTTTTAGTATCGGATCTACGTAAATTTCTTGGTACAACAGGAAACAAAGATCTGTGGCACTCAGTTCAGCGGAAGTAGAATACACGGTAGCAAGTTTAGCTGCATGTGAGGCTATCTAGATGAGGAAGATTCTGGTAGGTTTGTTCGATTCACATTTATATCCCATGGTGATTCATTGTGATAAGAAGAGTTTCATTAAACTCTCGATTAATCCTGTGTTTCATGATAGATCTAAACATATTGATATCTGGTATCATCATATCAGAGATTGTGTGCAGCGGAAGATCATGTTGCTTCAGTACATTCCTACGGAGGATCAGGATCTAGATATTCTGACGAAGGAGCTCACCAGGAGCAAATTCGAATACCATAGAAGCAGGATCAGGGTGAAGGATAATCCCTATCCTGTTGAGAGGGAGTGTTGAGATTCAACAAGATGATGAGCTTAGTGAAAAGAGTTGCCTTCACTAAGTGGGCCTGCAGGCTATTTTTTGCGCAATTCTATTTTTATACATGATGATCATATTTCAGAAGTTGCAGGATGCTATTTGTGGATGGTTGACCAAGTTGGAAAAATAGATGAAATTCTATTTTTAGAATATTGGGCGAAGTCTATTTATAGATCGTCAATCTAAAAATAGATGCATGTCAATTATTATTAGCTCTTAATAATAATCAGACTCTAAACAACAACTTATTATCGTGGAGCACTTCAGTTCAGTGCACAGATGTGGCACATCAGTTGACAGAAGGAATTACGCTATTTCTAAGGGTTTACTGGAGCTATTGCATGGAGGACTCAGTTAGAACTCAAGTGGCAGAGTTATGACACAGTTGGAAGAAGTAGTTATGGAGTTGTATTTAGTTTAACTCAGTTAGACTCAGTTGAGCTAGTTGTATCTAGTCTAACTGATTGATACACTAGTGAGAGTGGAGTGAATTAATTCAAAAATGATAACTCATTAATCAACTGAATAATACATCAGTTAACTACAGTGCATTGCAGTTTCAGTGGAGACCAGTGGAGAGATAGGTGAAAGGGAAAGATAGACTATCTATTGTGACTATAGTGGTGCATTGATTGCATCACACACTCAGTGGAGATGCCAATGAGGATTGCACAGTCAAGGATGGATTAATTCGAATTCATTCAGAGCTATTCTTCATCAGATATTGTGCAGTGGAGGCAGGCTAGCAGGTGGCAAATATCGGTGCATGGATTTGCAAGATTGGGCCTGATTAGTGTATGATGATTGTACTGTACTGAGGGCTTGTGATACGATTTGTATGTTTGTATGAGATTGTCATATGATCTCCATGTTACATAATATATAGTTGGGGTTTTCAGCTTCAGGCTTTCTCGGTTAAAAAAACCGTGTTATGTGCGATTGAATATTTTTGTTTATGCTTCACATGTGTGTGCAATTAATTTTCCGCAAAAGATTAACAAGTGGAATAGATTCAGTATCTTGCATAAAGTTAAATAGTGTGAGATCAGGTGGATCTTGGATATATGCATGCTTAGTGCATATAATTTCTACAGCTTCCCCCACAAACCACCAATAAGGTAGCCAAAATCAATGCTACAAGTAGCTACAAGTACATCATCATACAATATGCAAGAAGGGATAATTCTTCTTGATACATCATGCTGCTCAAACAAGGAAAAGAAGTACAATACAAAATGTGAAATTATACCTCCTCCATCATCATGTACTTGAGATCTTGAGCTGAAATGGCTCAACTGGAATCTTTCCCTCAACTCCAAGGAGTAGGGAAGTGGCTGTGACCTCTTCTCTATCACTATCCGGGCTATGCATCTCTCCATATGCTGTAATATGTCATGCTGGATGCCCTTCCAAGTGAACTCCTCTGTCACAGAAAGATATGCATCATAATGCATGGAAAGGAAGTCCTCATGTGTTGCATGCAACAACTTCTCCTTGAGACTAGAAGCTCTACCCAAGAAGACTCTGTCATAAGAATAGATGACCATGTCATCCACCATGTATCTATCATCTCCATCCGGGTCATCAAGAATCATGCAAGCGCCAAGATCCTTGGAGTACTCTACCAAGAGCTGAGACCTCCAATATGGATCAATCCTCCCAAGAGACGTCGTTGGTGATCTGGCATGTGAAGCTTTCCTCATGCTGCTGCCTGCTACTTTGAAATCCCCCATGCCAAAGTCTTCCTCCAAACTATTCACCTCTCCAAAATATAAGAGTGGTGAACCCAAAGACAAGATGTCTCTCATCAACTCTAGACCTGGTGGCCTCCCCGGTGGAATGCCTCCATGTAGTGATACATTAAAATCTAAAGTGGACTGTATATATGAGTGGACTGAGTTTTCCCTCTCTTCACTACGCAGTGCAGTCCCCTCCTTATGTGCAAAAACCTCCCAAAATAGATAAGGGTGAATGCTCATCATCCCTTGATGATGATCCTCCTCCTCTTCTTCCATATATGAGAATGCCTCATCCTCAATGAGAGACCCTTGATCTTGGTCATCTCTTGAAGGAGGGAACTCCATGTCTTCAGAAATAGAAGAGGGCTCTTCAAGAAATGGGGATCTTGGCCTTGGAAAACTATCATGCATGTTTTTATCCCCTTTAAAAATATGGAGTTGAGTTAGTTCAATAGGTCTCTCCAACTCATGCAAAGTGTTTGAGTTTTTGTTTTCAACAAATGATGGTTCACAATGCCTTCTATCAAATCTTTTCACCAATTCCTTAGTGAAACCAACATAAGTTTTTACATTTGCATGAAAAAATGAAGTAGAATCATTAAACCACCAATCATGGGCCATACCTTTGAGGTGCAGCGCTGCTACTTTGATGGCCTCCTTCTTTGAAACTTGGTGTAGCTAAAAATAGGAATCTAGTTCTTCTACCCAAGCTTTTGTTGTGCACTCTACTAATCCATCAAAGTGAGATAAGAAGATCTTACCTCTCTTTCTTCTTTTGTGGCTGCTAGATCTTGCCTCCTTGAGTTTGAAAAACCCCTAGAAGTACAAGTGATCTTTGAATCTCCATGATTGAGATTCATACTCCTGAAGATAGTCACTCAAGGTCTCCTCCCTTGGTGCATCTTCTTCCTCCATCCTTCTTGCAGTAAATGTGGGCAATAGAATGCGCTGTGGATCTGCATGTGTGGCTGAATGCTCACACCCATCATAATAATAGCTAGGGCTTGCTTCAAACCCTCTCAGAAATCTTCTACACTCCTCCCCTTTCATCTCCTTGAGATATTCTTTGATATTATTCATAGCTTGGAAAAGAAGCAGGGAGATCCTCTCTTCCTTCATTCCTCCAAATAATGGAGTCATGCTTGTTTTTCTTCTGCACAACTTCTCTTTATGAGAAGATTCTCCCCCTAACGACATAATGTCTTGGATGCACAGGCTGAGCCAAGATTGATGCTCTGATACCACTATAATATCCCTATTTCGGGCAGCCCTGTTTAAGGTGGGCCTTGCCACATGTCCGGGGTCTGCGTAATGAGGGGTTGTTTAGCGCCACCCTTAGACGCTTCGGTGGGCCTTAAGACCCCACCCTTAACACCCTAGGATGCCACCCTCACTAATAGTTCGGGATTTTGGTGTAGTGGTTAGGCCTTTGTGGTATCAAAGCAAAGGTCTCGTGGTCGAGACTCGCGGAGCGTGGTGGGCTGTAATATCCCTGTTTTGGGCAGCCCTGTTTAGGGTGGGCCTTGCTATGTGTCCGGGGTCTGCGTAATGAAGGGTTGTTTAGCCGCTGCCCTCAGATGCTTCGGTGGGCCTTAAGACCCCACCGTTAACACCCTGGGATGCCGCCCTCACTAACAGTTCGGGTTTTTGGTGTAGTGGTTCGGGCTCTGATACCACTGTAATATTCCAAAATGGAAAATATAGGAATATAGAACATATGCACAATTCCAACTACGGTAAAATAAGAATTAAACATGTAGAACTGGAAAATTGTCGGAATACATCAAAACATCATAAACATGGGTAGAAAACAACTGATCCATCTCATTATATAAAAACATCAATTGAAATTACATAGTGCTCCAAAATAAATGCACTCAAGCCACAAGATGGTTGAAATACACCAAGGAAACCAAGCACTGGAAATGTGTGCTGCTACTACTGCTACTACTGGAAAATTTTGTTATTATGAAGAAGAACTATGTGTGGAAGGCTATTAGAGCGCTCAGAATGACCCACACTTTTAACCATGGACTCTACTCACAAAACCCAGAAAAACCCAGAAATAGTTTAACCAGATTTTAATTTTGGATTTTCGGCCTTTTTTTAGTTGCCCACTACATTCTGTTGCTTGACTTATGCACTCCTTGAGGATGACTACTGATATGGGGCTGAAGGAATGATCTATCAGCTACAACAACACCCAATCAACTCAATAGGTGAAGGGTTGGTCCCCTCACTGGAAAATAAGCTCAAAAATTGGAGATTTCTCTCCTCCACTGCTATACCCCTGCAACACAACCCAACTCTAAATAGAAATGCATTGTACATGAGACTAGATCTTGGAAAAATGCCTGATTATGGAAGTATAGTGCAAAATCCTCCAATAGCTCCTCAATGGAAGAGGTGGGATTCCCGATCAGGAACACCTTGTGCTAAATAGCACAGCAATCTCAACTAAACAGTTGAAGAATTCAAGTAGTCTAAACATACCATACACAAAATAATAATCCAAAACATGAATACAATGCCTGTCCTCCTCTCCATATATAGCAAGTGATCCTCTCCATAATGGGTCCCATCCATATGTGCCACCTAGCTCATGCAAGTTGTCCTCCATTCAAACTGTGCAGTCCATCATGGAGATACAATGTATCTAGATAGTGCATGTGGACTTGGTCAAATATGACTGAATCAAGATGATCCAATCCTGTTCACACCTGTAGGTGCTCAATCCAGCTGCTTATTCTTCCCCTTTTCACATGAGGAATGTTATTTTTCCTTCTAAAGAGGTTAATGGGCCTCCCTACCCATTTTATTCATCCAATGCTAACTATAATGTCCCTTTTAGCTTGAGGTTAAAATTTTGGAACAATACATTGGCTTATTGTTCAAGTGCAGTCAAGGGGTTCAAGTATCAAATCAGCTCATTGACTGGCTTTATTGGAGGTTTCATTTTGCTTGAATCAAACATGAGGCTTGCAACTGTTAGGGTAGGTAGGAGTGTGTGAGAATAAGCTCAAAGTAGACTGAGCATCTTTTCAGTAGGTATAAATTTGGTTTTTCAGCAGTAATCATCAAGCTTGAGCTTGAGGTGAAGGCCATAAGAGTTTGAAGAAGGCTTGCAAATTTCAGAGCTTTATTTCTGCAAGATGGATGGCACTAGAACTACAGGTTCTTTGGTGTACCACAGGGGCACACCATCCTGAGTGGAGCCACTTTTATCACTCATAATTTTGTGAAACATTAATTGACATGGTCATACAGTTCACTTCTCAAAAGGATAAGGTCTCCTGAAGCCTTTTTTAGGTTGGTATAGGAAAATTTCATTTTTTACATGTTTAACCTATCCTAAGATTCAAGGCCACCTCCATTTAGGTCATGTCATGTCCCATCAGTCATCATTAGGTGCCAGATTTCATTTCCCAGACGTTTAAATTTGAAAAGGAGCCACTAGCCAGTTTTACACATTTTCGTAGCGAATTCAATGTAAAATAGGCAGAAAACACTACGAAACTGGCTAATAATTTTGTAGCGAATATGAGGATTTCTATGTTTTTTGACTTTTGAGCAGTCAACTTCAAGGGAAGTTTCTGTGCAAACAGAGAATTATTTTAAGAAAATGAGAGAGGTTATTGTCAAACACATATCAAATAATATTAACCTCTTTCCCTTTTCTCAAAGGTGCTACCAATTGGGAGGTGTTATGAAGGCACTACTCTTGTAATATTTTTCTATCAGTAATATACAGTTGCATAAGCTTATTTTAGACCTGAGATTATTCTATGTGTTCTTATGTATGTTTCTTATATCAGCCTTTTAATTTCTCTCCAGTTTTCTAGTTGTATGATCACTTGGAATTCATGATTACATGCTCCAACTTCCATTTATACACCTAGTTTGCTGTTTTGTCATGTTTTATTAGTTTGCTTATGTATAATCACTTGGAATCCATGGTGACATGCTCCAACTTCCGGTATGCATATAGCTTGCTATTCTATCCTTCATGTGTGGTTTTATAAGAACACAATTGCCTCAGATTCCATGATATAGATTGTCTTGTGACTTTGTTTTCATATTGATCCATAAGCCCAATGGTAGTAAAACTTATACATCTTTCACCTACATAAAAACACATTCAATCCAATTCAGAGTTAGCCATCTGATTTAAGACCTAATTGAGCAAATCATTAGATAAATTGAGAGATCCCTCTTAGATTGGAGAGGATAATTTCCAGTTGCAAGTGGTTTAAAAGAGTTACTCCAAGTTGACCATTAAAGTAGCCCAATAGGACTCAATTTGGTGATAACACACGCTTTATAATTTTATAATGTTTCCCTAGAAAATTCAGTCCCCTTATTAAATTTTACCTACCTTAGCCTACAAGAACCATGTTAGGCTAGTAGACATCATCATATGCTTCCTAAGTGGTTGGGGACTGTTAGGTCCCTATATTATTGGTATAGTCCCTTATTGTTGTTAGTGTAACCCCCTTATTGTTATTATTGTACCCTTGTAACCCCCATATTGTTATTATTGTGCCCTTAAATTATTATTGTTAGGTCGGTTAGGATTACATTGTGGCCCCAATGGGATTACATTATGGCCCCATGGACTCCTATATATAGAAAGGAGGTTTTGTAATTTGTATCATCAAAGAATTGTTCATTCATGTAATGTATTGGAGGTTGCCCCCTCGAAGTGGCTTATTTCTAAGGCATTGATATCTCTTTTCTTCTATTTTTGGAGCTGGTTTCACAACATTTGGTATCAGAGCTTTGGATTCTAGGGTTTCGCTGCTCCAAACAGGTCATCGTTGCATTTTTGCTATAAATTTTTTTATACGAAGGTTCAAAAGTTGAAATTTTTAGAGCACAATGCAGAAATCCTGAAGAAAATTTTCACAAAATTTTAGAGTTTGGTTCGCAATATTTTCGGAGATATGATCTGTGGAAGTTAGGCCAGTTTGCAGGCTCCTGAATTTAACTTAAACAGGTCATCGCAAAATTTTTGCTATAATTTTTTTTCTATGAATTTTCAAAAGATGAAATTTTTAGAGAATGAAGTCGAAATCCTAAAGAACATCATCGCAAAATTTCAGAGCTTGGTTCGTAATATTTCCAGAGATATGATCTGTGGAAGTTAGGTCTTTTTAAGGCTCCCGAATTTCATCTCAAAGAGGTTATCATGGGAAAATATTCATAACTCTTGTTCTGAGCATCAGATTGGAATGCTGTAAAAATTGGCCATAAGTACACAGACTGTAGTTTCGTTTCTATCAATTTCAGATCCAAAGGAGGAAACAATGACACATGGCAAGTCATACAAGTTCACTCTACTAAACCAGTCCATAATTAGGCATAACTTTGTGTTGAAGAATCCAAATCAAGTCAGACCTGTGGCATTCAAAAAAATATTCAGAGGGATACTTTAGGGCCAAATTTTAGATATTGAAGATTCAAAATCATAGAGGTAATTCGATTTCAATACCGAGCTCCTCAAAAGCAAGAAAAAGGTGTGTATTTTCTTTCAAATTACATAAGTCTCTTAGTTTGAATTTATTCCAAGGGCATATTGAAGAATAGATATTAGTATTGGGTTCTAAAATTCCCCCTAAAAAGAATTCAACACCCATTAAGCCTTTAGAAGGCTCTACTATGATTCATGAAGATGAAGAAACACAACATGAGATATCAAAATTACAAGAGCAAGTGCACCAAATTTCGCTATCGCAAAGAGCAACAAAAAATGAAATGGAAGTTCTGAAGAAAGGTGTGGAAACTAAGATGGATGGTTTGAAGAAGGGCGTGGAAGCTAAGATGAATGGTTTGGAAGCTAAGATAGATGGCATGGAAGTGGGAATAGAAGCTAAGATGGATGGCATGGAAGCTAAGATCGATGAAAAAATGAAAGACAACATCGAAAACATGAAGAATGATTTAGCGAAGTTGATACAAGAAATGTTTTCTAATGGTGAAAAGATAGTAGAGGAAACTCATGATGAGAACGAAATAAATGTTAATTGTGATTTCATAAACTCTAATGTTGAATGGAATAACCACCATATTCCAAAGATGGATATGAGGAATTTTGATGGCAAGGATCTCGTAACATGGATACTACAGATGGAGCAATATTTTGATCTCAATAATGTGCAAAACACACAAAAGGTATGCATTGCAACTTTACATTTAGAACAAAATACATTTGTATGATATCGATGGCTTTGCTCTCGTAAAAAAATTGTCACTTGGTCAATTTTTACGGAGGAAATGATAGCACATTATGAGGATACAAAGAGCAACACCTTCTTTAGCCAATTGATAAATCTCAAACAAAAGGGTTTAGTGGGGCAGCACATTGAGGACTTCCAAAAATTGAATATAAGGGTAACCGATATTCCAGAGGAACACATGATTGATCTCTTCATAGGTACTTTAAAGGATAACATCCAACATGACGTTTGCATTTTGGAACCTGATTCATTGGAGAAGGCATTCAGGTTGGCAAGAAAAATTGAATGTAAAATTATGGCGACAAGGAAGCCTACCACTCACTTCTATAAAGAGGGAAGTGTTGCTACTCCTAGATTTCCACAACCTACATGGTTGACACCACAAAAATTGGAAGAAAAAAGAGCAAAAGGGCTTTGCTATAGTTGTGATATAAAATACACTAAAGGTCATAAGTGTGCTGAGAAGAAATTATTTTACATAGATTGTGAAGGGGAAGAAGAAAATGAACAAGAAGAGGATATACACCAGAAACCAGCCCTAGAAGAGGAAGAAATGAGTTCGACCGTATCGTGTAATGCATTGGCAGGAATTACCACTCCTCAAACTCTCAAGATAGAAGGAAATATCAAGAATAAAAAGGTAATAATGTTGATTGATTCAGGTAGCACCCATAATTTTATTCATTGTAAGGTAGCCAAGGAATTGAATTGTTTCCTATACCCAACACCATAATGTCAAGTGATGGTTGAAAATGGAGGAACTATAAATTGTTTCCGGGAAAATGCCATAATATCAAGCTAACCATGGGGGAATATGTATCAATTAAAACCTAATGTTTACCCATGGAGGGGCTGGCAGCATTTAGGGCACAATGGTTATACCTTAGGGGATTTATTTTAATTCTCAAGAACTTGAATTTTTATGTTTTAGCGATAGTTTTCATTTATAAGTACAGGTGGTTTAGAAAGATAATAAGTGCCTGACATGACAAATGAGAAGAGAAAAATAACGAGGGCATAATTGCACGCTATATGACTGATAATGTAACATCAAAATCATCTATTTTCATGGTGAGAGATCTCCAGTAGTGGTCTTGGATGAATCATTCCAAGGTTTTTGACTCCAAAGGACTCCCACCTATTTTTTATCATGATCATGCTATTCGTTTGATTCCAGGAAGTGTTCCTCCAAACATCAGGCCTTATAGATATCCTTATGTCCAAAAGAGTGAAATTGAACATATGATTGCAGAAATGTTAGAGGCAGGTATAATTCAACCTAGTCAAAGTTCTTTCTCTGCTCCTGTATTATTGGTACACAAGAAGGATGGATCATGGCGCATGTGTACCGATTATTGGGAGCTCAATAAGCTCGCCATTAAAGATAAATTTCCCATTCCTGTGATTGATGAATTATTGGATGAATTACATGGAGCAATTTATTTTACCAAGTTGGACCTTCGTTTATGTCATCATGTTGAACATGTTGACAGGGTGGTCAAACTATTGCATGAGAAACAATTATATGAAAAAACATCCAAATGTTTCTTTGGAGTACAAGACGTGGAATATCTGGGTCATATTGTATCTCATGAGGGTGTTAAGGTAGACCCTAAAAAAATTAAAGCCATTAAGGAATGGAAAGTCCCCACAACCATAAAGCAGTTGCGAGGATTTCTCGGGTTAACAGGGTATTATCGCAAGTTTGTTAAGAATTATGGGAGAATAGCAGCACCTCTAACAACATTATTTAAGAAAGATGCATTTTCATGGACTCCTGAAGCAACTAAGGCCTTTGAACATCTTAAAGAGGCAATGTGCCTAGCACCGGTCTTAGCTATGCCAGACTTCACAAAAACCTTTATTATGGAATGTGATGCTTCAGGAAATGGAATTGGTGTTGTTTTAATGCAAGAAGGAAGACCCATTGATTTTTAAAGTCGTCCAATGAGAGGAAAGTATTTATAGAAACCTATTTATGAGAAGGAAATGTAAGCAATACTGCATGCGCTAAAGAAATGGAGAACTTACCTAATTGGAAGACACTTCAAGGTAAAAACTGATCATGATAGTCTTAAACACTTTTTGGAACAAAGACTATCTTCAGAAGAGCAACAAAAATGGGTCACAAAGATGTTGGGTTATGACTTTGAAATAATCTACAAAAAGGGAAGCTTAATGTTGTTGCAGATGCACTCTCAAGAAAGAATGAAGAGGTGGAAGCATTGCTTTGTGCCATTTCTATTATCCAACCAGATTGGATAACCGAAGCAAGAGATGAATGGAAGAAGGACAAAGATGTATGGACACTCATTCAAAAGTTGCAGCAAGATCCTAGCACATCTGATACATTTAGTTGGAAAAATGATTCCTTATGGTACAAAGATTGCTTATATCTTTGTAAGAATTCCCAACTAAAACAAATGATTCTTTTGGAATTGCACACTTCTCCTTTGGGAGGACACTCAGGATTTTTAAAAACTTACAACAGGGTGAAGAAAGAATTTTTTTGGGACGGCCTTAAATCTGATATTCAAAAGTTTGTGGCGGAATGTTTGGTTTGTCAGCAGAATAAAGTTGAGACAATTAAGACCCTGGGTCTTCTACAACCTTTATCCATTCCAAGTCAATGTTGGGAGGATATTTCAATGGATTTTATCACAGGTTTACCTAAATCCGAAGGAAAGAGTGTCATCATGGTGGTAGTTGATAGAATTAGCAAGTATGCACACTTTTGTGCATTATCTCATCCATTTGAAGCAAGTACATTTGCTACTACATTTATGGACACAATTCAAAAGCTACATGGAAACCCAAGGGTTATTGTGAGCGATAAAGATCCCATTTTTACTGGAAATTTTTGGACAAAGTTATTTTATTGTTTGGGTACTCAATTAGCTAATAGCTCATCTTATCATTCTCAATCCGATGGTCAAACTGAGATAGTAAATAAATGTTTGGAAGGATATATTCGTTGTTTTGTATCTGATAAAAAAACACAATGGGTCAAGTGGTTACCTCTCGCTAAATGGTGGTATAACACTTCCTTCCATACTGCAGCAAAAATGACTCCATTTATGGCACTTTATGGATATCATCCACCATCCATCACATCATATTTAAGAGAAAATTCGAAGGTTCAAGCAGTGGAAGATCACATCGAGCATCAACAAGAAGTTCTCCAACTCTTAAAGGACAACTTGAATTTGGCACAAAATCGAATGAAACAACAGGAAGATCAACATCACAGTGAGAGAAGTTTTGATGTAGGAGACTGGGTAGTTTTACGGCTACAACCATACAAACAAATGTCCCTCAAGCAAGCTAAGAAGGATAATAAATCATCGCCAAAGTACTATGGTCCTTTCAAGGTGTTGCAAAAGATTGGTACTATGGCATACAAATTGGAGCTTCCTACTTCTTCACGAGTGCATCCAATTTTCCATGTTTCATGATTAAAGAAGGTTATAGGAGAAAATATTCTAGTTCAAACAATATTGCCAAAACTTGATGAGGAAGGAAAAATCATATTGGAACCTAAAGTGGTCACGGAAACCAGAACTCGACAGCTACAGAATTGATCAATTTCAGAGTATCTCATCAAGTGGAAGAACTTACCCACTAAAGATTCTACATGGGAGGATGATAATTTTATACATAAGCACCCAGAGCTACTCAAGCGTTGAGGACAACACTTTTTGAAGGAGAGGGGCATGTTAGGTCCCTATATTACCAGTATAGTCCCTTATTGCTGTTAGTTTAACCCCCTTATTGTTATTATTGTACCCTTGTAACCCCCATATTGTTATTATTGTGTCCTTAAATTATTATTGTTAGGTCGGATAGGATTACATTGTGGCCCCACTAGGATTACATTATGGCCCCATGGACTCCTATATATAGAAAGGAGGTTTTGTAATTTGTATCATCCAAGAATTGTTCATTCATGTAATGTATTGGAGGTTTCCCCCTTAAAGTGGCTTATTTCTAATGCATTGATATCTCTTTTCTTCTATTTTTGGAGTTGGTTGCACAACAGGGACATTAAAATTTATGCTAGGTTCCGGATAGAGGATGCTAAAGACAAATTCTTTGCTCTTAATGTCCCTAATTGGGAGCTGGGAGATCCATATTTTTAATTCCATATTTTATTCCAAAGATTAGATCCTACTTGGAGCCATCACCCTCACATCTCTATTCCAAGGGTATTGTTTAATGTTTCTAAGCTCATAGGCCCTACCTCCATGCCAAATTTGGAGTGAAAAGCTTCTACCAAGCCACCAACATCCATTTCCTAACATTCCTAGATCCCTTCCATAGGAATGTTCTCAATATGATAAAGATATTATTGCGCACTACTTTGGGACCTATGAGGACCAATAGATGGTACATAGGGATAACTTGAACCACTGAATTAGGAATGACTAGATGATGTTCTAGGTTGAGGGATCTAACAAATCAACTTTCCAATTTGTTCGAGATAATCCAAGTGACACCTTTCCAACATGCTAGCCTTAGAGAAATGAAAACAAGGGGAACTCCTAGATATTCCATTGATAGCTTGTTAGGTTGGAAATATAGGATATGGGAAATATGGGAATAAACAATAGTATTTGAATTGAAGAAGAAGACATTGTAATTATTGCCATTAATCAACATGCCCGAGGCATTCATAAACTCCAACATAACTGATTTTAGAACCTGTTAACGGTGTTGGATACCGCCAACATATAGGGGGTCTCCCCAATATGAAGTACCAATTAGACCTCATATCATTTGGAGTAGGAGACTCATTTGGAGTATCAGCCCGACCACACTAACATAAAGGTTTGTCTTGGTTTCTGTTATGACACATAAATTTTTAAATTTTGATTGATAGGGTCACTCACCTAGGTTTCATTTTGTCTCAATAGGTTGGTTCATGAAATTGATGAAAAATCCATGGAATAAACCTTTATCTTAAGTCTAAAACACTCCATTAGTCATGTCATGTCACTCATATCCACCAAATTCCACTTTAGGTTCACATGCGTGGTTTAAAATCAAAGTAACTCTACCTGTCTGTGTTTTCACGGTTTTGTAGCGAATATAACTGCATAATGGCAGATTTCGCTATAGAATCACCTGATAATTCCATAGCGAATCTGCCAGGTTTATAACGGCCTTCATTGCGGAATCATGTTTTTCTACATAAAAATAGAGGACGATGAGTTGTCAAAGTTCTAATGGTTAGGGATAAAGGTGAGGTCATCTACTTCGTTATCACGATCACCCAAGCATGCAAAATGAAGACCTCAGTTTTGTGGAAGCATTCAACAATGTCGAATGTCTGCTATTCTATCAAAAGATCCAAGGATTTCATGCTCAAATATCAAAGGATTTTGCAGTAAACTTTACAGGCACAACTTCGAAGGTGAGGGTTTTAAATTTCACAGTGTCACCTGATACCATTTCTCAGGCCACATAGATACCAAGGGAGGGTGAAGAGTGGTTTAAAGCCACTAAATTCAAGATTTAGAGTTGTGATGAATTTGTTAAACTACAACACATTGGAGCTAACATGGAATCTTGGATTCCAAGGAGTTATATGAAGGAGAATTATTCTAAACTGTTGTTTGTGATCCAAAAGTACTTTAATTGTGAAGGGAGGTTTCATATGGTTTACCTGTACCATTTCAGACTCCTATTACATTTCACTGGTAAGCATTCCCTTGATCTTCCTTTATTTTTGTTTAGGATCTTAGGGAATATGTATGATAAGGTTCAAGCCAAGGTTGAAGCAGCGATACATCAATATTTCACCATGGTTTGATTAAACTCTTAGTGTTGGAGGAATTGAAGAAATTAAACACAGATTGGGAAACTTTCATTTTCCTCAGTGGTTATGAAGTTGATTCAGTGACACCTAAGAAAACTCCAAATCCAAAAGCTACTCCATCAAATAAAAATGATAAATCTCCAGCTATGACAGAATGTGTAAATGAAGAAGAGGCAGAGCCTATCCTAGAGCCAATGGATGTCGAAACAGAACCCATACAAGAGGTAGAAATTCCACAACCTTCACCTACAAGAAACAAACAAAATATTAGTAAGCATGGTAGCAGGAGGATAACTAGAAGTCAAAAAATTGGAAAGGGAAATCTTGAAGACATCCTTCAAGGTATAGATATTTAGGAGACTCCAGTTGTCAGAGCTAAAGACATTGAAGGTGACAAAAAGAATAAAAAGAAAGGTAAGACTATTAAAAATCTTGATTTTGCAGGAGAAGATGCAAGTTTCTTATTTTATCCAAGGAAACCACTTACTAGGCTATAACTTGCAAAGGATGTCATGGAAAACAAGAAGAAAGAAGATGTTGAAAAATAAAAGAAGCCTATCAGACAAGACATTATATACTTGTCCCTAGCGATAGAAGAGGTCTTTGTGAAAAGGGAAGGAAAAGAGAAGATGGTAGAAAAAACTAAAGTACAGGTACTAAAGGAACAACTAAGAGTGGCCAGAGAAGAGGCCATTGAAATCAAGTTATAATTAAAGGAAGAAAAGGTGGACAGAAAGATGATGAAATATTTCAAGGAATAAGTAAATGATCAGCTAAATCAATATGATCAATCACTAACAAATGCCAAAAAATTGCTAAAAATAACACTTCCTTTGAGAAGGGTAATGAAACACACTAGAAAAAGAAACCTATGGTTACAGTCTGAAAGGAAGAATATCAAGGGACAAGTTAAAGAAGAGGATCAAATGGAGATGATTCAGGCATAATTGAAGAAAAGAGGACTTAAAATCAAAGTGATAAATGGGCTAGAAGAGATGGAGGCTCCTACTGCTAAAGATGAAGTTCCCAAAGCTTGAAGAGTTGTCCTAAAACATTTTTGACAATTTTACAACATTCAAGAAACATCATTTCCAAACTTGAAAGTGAAATTTTGGAGAAAATGGAAAATTTTGTGTTTTTCTGCCAATTAGGCAATTTCGTAGTGAAGCCCAAGCTTGAAGGCTAGATTTCACTACAAAATCCCTGTAGGTTACTTTTTGTAAAAAATCACACTTTTGGTGGAAATCAAAGGAGGATAAAATTTGTATTTAGCTTATTTTGTCCAAAAAACATATCCAAATCAGAGAGGAAGGCTAAATATTGAACTATATGGGTGTAATGGAGTTGCTACAAAACCACGCTACGAAATTGCCTATTCCACTCTGTTTTTGCAGCGAGAAGCTTTTGGTATTTTGAAGGTGTATTGAAGGCCAACCAACCACATGGAGGCATTAAAGGGTATCAGTGGAACACTCCAGCGGATATTTTCTCCTCGACAAAGGTGTCATCTGTTCTAGCTCAACATAAAGATAATGACCAAATATCATGAAATTTTTTTCCTTAAAAGTAGGGTGATTGGTTTCTATATCTAGTGGGGGTATTTGTGTCTTAATTATGGTTAGTGACACTTGAGAACTTGGCTATTATTGATGTAATTATCCAGTTATGTAGTTACTGAATGTAATAAATAAGATGTAGAGTCCTAATAGGCTTATAAGTCTAAAGTCATTAGGTGTCCGTTTTAGTTCCATGTATATAGTTTATTGTTAAGTGAGGTGTCAAAGATGATGGTTAGATGATATAGCTAGATGGGAAGATCCAATGTAATTGAAAAAAGCCTATTAATAGTCAGAACTTCGAAGAAGAAAGAGTTGGAGAATGTTACTTGACACTACCACTTTGTAAAGTTTTTTGATGATCAGTAATATACAATGACTGTGTTTTTCTTCTTCACTTGAGATTCTTTTGGTGTTTCAATGAGATTTTGTCCTACGTGTCTTAATATTTTTCTTTCAATATCTTGATGTTTAATTACTCAAAATTCATGTTTCTCATGCTCTGAATTCCTTTGAACATTAAGCTATTGAGTACTTTTGTGTGTATGTTTTCCTATCACTGAAACATTGCAAGCCTCAACTTCCACAAGGAGATCCATTGTCATTTAATTTCCTAACACTGACTCCATAAGCCCAATAGTAGTGAACCCTACACATTTTTCACTTGAAATCAATCACATCCAAGATAATATCACAAAGTTAGCCATTTGATTAAATAATAATTGACAAATTATAATTACTTTGAGAGAGCCCTCTTAGGCTGAAGAGGCTAATTTTAAGTCAAAAGCTGGTTTGAAGTAGTTACTCTAGGTTGTTTAGTGGAGCAGCCCATATGTACCAACTTAGAGATAACATTTTAAATCGATAACATAAGAGATTATACACATAAAAATTGAATAAGCAAGTAAGTTGGCATTGTGAAACCCCAATTTCAATTGTAAAAGGATACCTTCACGAGTGGGGAGACAAAAGTGAGCCTCTAGAAAGAAGTAATAGTACTAACCAAAGGGAGACACATGAGAAAAGAGAGTTTCTTTAGTTATCTAGAAAAATAGTTCACATAGACACAATGATCATTAAACCACATACAAAACACCTTCAACAAGATAAGAACCGAGGCCACAGAAATAGTTCAAATTCCTTATTACGTATGAACAAAACATATATATCAAACATGTAAATAATAATCCTAATGCATTCACAATACATGCATGAAAATGTGTTGGTTAATAGAGCTTAAATTATAAGGTGAAATATCCAAGTACACAGTAGAGAGGCCAAGACTAGCTCTCAGAGGATTAAGCCTCCAAAATCCCTTTTCTTGAGTTATTAGGGTTCTTTTATAACACGAGGAAGGACCTTTCATATCCTCATGACTCTTGGAATTCCAAAAATCACATTTTGTCCTTTTCCTGAAATTACATCATTACATTTGTCCTTTTCCTGAAAATACATCATTATATTCCACATGATGATGTGGCATGACACATGGACACACATTGACCATTATGGTGACACTTGTACATGTCACAACTTGATAATGCTGACATAGACTTCATGATGAGGTGGAAATGCCAAGATGTATTCTTTGCTACTTCATCTTACATTCTTGATGGTGGATATGATTTATTCTTCATCTTCATGAAATATCCACTTTATTGCTCATGTTCACCCTCCAAAGAGCCTTTGATCATATTAGAATCCTCTCAGTCATCATGCAATTTCTTCTTTTTGTCGCAGTCCACGATCTTCTTCATGTCTTCATCATAGCTCTCTTAGTGATTCTTCTATGTAGGTGTTTCTTCATGCTTTCTCCTTGTTATATACACTTGAGTATCACATTTTCATGCTTGGAGGTTACTCTTTCCAATGCAAATCATTTGGGGAAGATCAGTCTTAAAGGCATCTTTAGCTTATGGAATGATCTGCTTATGATAGGTTTGTGAGAGGGTTAAAATAATTATGATTGATAAAGAGGTCGCAGTAAAACTCATGAGTTGTTTGGGAGGGCTCCACTATTCATTTTTACAGCGCCATGCACTATGAGGAATAGATCTCCTTGGTTGAGAAGCATGGGGGAAGCCGAAGGGACAAGGCAGAAAGCTTCATACTTCAAGGTTGCGCCATGCACTCCAAAGAAAAGAAGGAAAGCCTAAAAGAAAATTTGACTAGTAAAGAGTAAGGGGATGCATCCTTCAGCCTTACCTACTGCACCATACTCTTAAAGGAAGGGACAAAGGGAGGCTTAGGGTGCATGAGTGCAGTGGGAGGGAGGGAAGGTGAAAGGTTCAACCTTCAGGATTGCACTATGGGCTCAAAGGGAAAGAAGACTCCAAGGAGGGCATAATTCGACTGTTCAATGGTAAGAGAAGGCTTCCTTCAGCCTTCCTTAGTATGCCATGTGCTCTAAAGGAAGAATTAGGCAAAGCTTGGGCATAAAGCACATTGGGGAAGGGGGAAGGGTGAAGCTTCAACCTTTGCGAGTGTTAGGGTCCCGTGATTTGGCTGATTGGTAAGTCAAATGATAGTGTAACATCAACCCAATCTTTGGAGCCCAAGGACCTAGCCTTCCTGGACTCAGAGAGGGCTCTCTCTATTTGTGTAAGGGATATCTATGTGTTTGCTTATTATGTTTTGATTTTAGGATAGTTATGAAGTAAGTTTTTTGGTTCTGGTTTTTTAAGGTTGTGAGGGATGAAACTAATAAAAGATATGAGATAGGTAAAAAGATGTCAGATCAACTGGGCTATGGGGTCGAAAAGGTCAAGAAATATATCAGACGATGATACAAGGCTGTTGAAGGGCCGATTTGATTCGAGGTAGAAATGATCTTTGGGCAAAATGGAATAAAATGAACATCAAGTTTGGGAACAACAAAGGGTTTCAAGCAAAACTAGTTTAATAGCTAACATAAACATGGTTAGGTGTTGGGCAATTTATTTGAACAAATTCTTTGCATTAAATTATCGACCGGGGAAACTCGTGAGCTTGTGATGGTTACCCAGCAATATATATGCAAGAGTAGGCAACTAACTCTATGTCTAACTAAATTATTTATGATTCAATATAATATGCAAGGAAGAGGCTCCTAACTAAGGAGGTCACAGGTTTGTCCTTCCCTACGGTATCATAGAGAAATCATTCATAAAACCGAGAAACTTGAAATAAAGACAAGAAGAATGAACTTTAATTGTTATTCAGATTCAAGAAGAGAAAAAACTAACTTAGTCTTTTTGATTGTCCTCTCATGTACTAATCCAAACTAAACTAAGATTCATTCATAAGCATAAGAAATGAAATGACTTGAAACATAAAAGCAAAAAGAATGAATTTCAATTATCATAGCAAAATCAAATAGAGAGAGAGCCTAACTTAGACCCTTGGATATCCTCTCACATGTTGATAAGATTCTAATTTAAAACTCATTCATCAATTACAAACAAATCCTTAAACATCTAAACAATGAAATGAAACAAAATCTAATATGAAATAAAATTTTTCTCTCATCCTTTTAGAGTGAAGCTCAATTCTCTTAAGAACAAGACAAATTATTCCATATACTACATTAAGGAAACTTATATCTAAAACTACATAAAATTCATAAATTCATATTCTACATTAACACAATTTACATCTAAAACTACATAATGGAAATATATGAAAAATGAAGCTTTATTCTATTCCATCATCAATTGGATACAATGCTCTAAAGTCCTCCCTTTGGAATGGAGGAGGTACTCCTATTTATACAATGAGAGGAGATAACAAACTCATAATGATGATCCACTAATCTCTCTTTTAGTTCCATACATTTTCTCACACCATCTAGACACATAACCCTATCCTCCATGATCTCCTCCATGATCTTTTCCATGAGGTTTATCTTCTTAAATTCAATTTGATCATCCAAGGCCACATAAAGGTGTCTTGGAAGCTTCCTTTGTGCCTACACATGTCAACAAACTCATGCTAATTGTTAGGTATAAGTATAAGCATATTATTTTCTAAGTTTTAGCACATAGAATTCACTTTAAAATGTTAAGAATTAATAAACTTTGGAAAAACATAGTTATGACTAATAATAGAGGTGAATGTAATGATATGGAGGTGGAATGGAGGTGACATGAAGGTAAAATAGTACGAAGATATTGATGAATAATGGAGTGAAAATAGGGACTATTTTGAGGCCCAACATACCCCCAAAGCTGAAGGTATTGCATGTCCCTCATGCAATCTATTACATTACTTTTTTGGTACTTGAGCTTTGGCTTAAACTCTGCATGAGATCATTTACTTAACTTTTGCAAAGCGTTATTTTGATGAACTACAACTTGGTTGGTTCTTGTGTTTCAACCATATTTTTTTGTTGCGTTCATTGTATGATCTTTTACAGTAATGATAATGTGCTTTTTATGGCGAGTATTTTTGTTGGAATGCATCATGGATTGGTTCTTGTGTAACAACCATGATTCTATTGGCATCAATTAACTTTTAAATACTTTAGACAAAGCCATTTGTATGCTCATGTAATAGTAAATATATTTTGAAGGTAAGTGGGTTTAGAATGTGATATATAATTGTGGATATGAATGTGACAAAGCATGTATGTAAATGTATCCTTCCCATTAAACGGATAGCTTTGGCAATGAAAGGAAAGGAAGTGAAGTTTTTTTCAAAAATTATTATTCTAATATTTCAAGGAATTTAATGGTTAAAAAGTTAGAAAAATAGCATACATTTAACTTACCCTTCAAAAATAAGTGAGAGTCGTGCATGTGTATATGCTAAACGTGTTGTGAAAAATGGTGGATGAAAAGATGGATCTGTGTTGTCGTATAGTTCATTTGCTGAATCCCTGCTTTACTAGATGAAAAAAATGCGAGAGTGTCTGCGATCATGGCTGAAAGTTGTATACTTTCTATCTGGATGATGAAATCAAGATGAGTTTCTTGAGATATGGCTGAAAAATCTATAAAGCTTGGAAGGTATACAAAATATAGAAGATTACATTTTCCTCATCATGTTATTTGATTGACTAATCCTCAAGTGAAATACAATGAATACCATGAATGGAAATACAATAAATGAAAGTGGCTTCATCTTACTTTGCAAAAAATATGGGTCTTCTAAGTCTTCAACGCTTGATGGCACAAATCTTGCTATGTGATTAAATGTGTCGATGTCGAACATAGCAAGAAAGTTGTTGACTTAGTGGCAGTTAATGAATGCCCCTAGCGAACACAAGAGCTCCCACCATTGATTCCAATGGGAGTCGGGGATGCCTAACACATCTTTGTAGGTACGAATAAATTTGTCGTGGTCGAGTCACCTACAAGATCCAACGAACAAGGGATATTAATGTACTCCCATTGTTCATTGGCAAAGTACTTGCCATTAAAGCATGCTGAAAGCCTCTAGGTGTTTTTCAATGATACTTAGACTCTAGGACTTTGACTCAAGCGGGGGGTTTATTGGCGGAAATGAAAAAAAATGGTATGAAAATGGAAATGGAAATGGAAAATGGCTTTTATTGATGAGTTAAGGAATAGATGAAAGGAAATGCATGGTGAATGAAGAAGAACTCTTGCTTTGAAAAATGGACATGGAAATGGTATGCTTTATGGTTTGACAATTGGTGGAATTCAAAATCTTTTGCAAATAGGGGAGGTGGTAAGGTTGTGGTTGTGAACATGGATTTGTCTTTATGGTTTTTCATGAATTTAGTCATTTGAAGACCAATTGTGCGCACAATGTAATCTCCTTAATGAATACTTGATTATCACATGGCACTGTAAAAAACTTGGTGCACAAAGAAAACATAAGTGTGCTCTAGAAGAAATGGCCGAGTTCCTTCATGATTCTTACGCAAAAATTTCGTACCAAATAAAACATATTAAGGAAAATCAAAGTGTTGAAATTGACTTAATCATGATATTAAAAATCAATCCATTCTTAAAAATAACCATGAAAAGTAATACTCCCTATTTGTGTCGGATGAAATATGCTCGGCAAAAAGATTGACATTAGAAGAAGATACATTTGTGTTACGCATATTGATGTGTCATGTGAAAGCATTCAATATGAATATGTTATAAATTTAATGCCAACTTGAAGCTATCATCGTCTATAGAATCCTCCAAATGTTTGATTCTCAAAATTTGTTTCCAAGTGTTCCATTATTTATTTTCAAACTTGCATGAATTTTGTGAGATTTTTTTAAATTTTGAATTTTGCACTTGTACCAACTCTTGTAGTTTCAACCAATTTCTGTAATTCTCAATTTGCATATCACCAAAGTTTTATTTTATGCCAATATCCTTCACATGCCAATATTTACGAAAACAACACACAACAATTTTTTTTTTTTTAAATGATAACAATCTTAACAAAATGATAATCTAAAACAATGTATTAAAATACATAGCCAACATAACAAGAAATTATAATTATATTAATTAATGCAATTATAAAAGATATTAATATATTAATATAATTAATACAATTAATATATTAATATATTAATACATTTTTATAACAATCATTAATTAATAATTAAATAACATAACTAACAAATATATACAACAAATTATAACAAATTACAATTATATTAACCTAACAAATATTAAATATATACAAGAAATTTAAAAATATAAATAACAACAAAATTTAATTATAATAACATATTAATATATTAATACAATTAATATATTAATATATTAATTATAACAACAAACATTAATCAATTATAACTAAAAATATATAATCAAATCAAAACAAATTAGAAATAAATACAATATATAAATACAAAACAAAATAAAACTAAAAATACAAAAGAAACCAAAACAGAACGCACAATAAAATGCAAAATATGTGAAATAGCGGGATTTGGCATATGGAAAGTGTTGGATGAGGTGGAATAGGTCAACTTTTTTTTTTTTTTTTTTTTTGATTTATGCTGCTCGTCGCTTGACAAGTCCATCTCAGTTATCATAGATGACTTGTGAAGGCTCCACTTCACTTATTATTGTATATCTTCTCTCTCGATTTCGGCACCCGAATTTCAGAAATGCACTTCCCCCATTCTCGTAGTCGGATTCCTTTGAACTGGCGGCATCCTTCTTTGCGATCCACTATTGGTGGTGCATTTGCAGGGCGATGTTCCTACGGGGGAACCGTTCTTCATATTTTGCGACACAGTAGGCGCACAGAGGTTGGGATCGCTGAAGGAAACTCATGAGTGTGGGGATTGAAATATGTCTCGACATGCAAGGACATCTCTATACGAGGTCTGCATGTGTCTCGGAGGAAAAAAAGCTGAAATTGTCGGCGTTTTCTTAAATGGTGAAAGATCTCTAACGTGGGCACTTTCTACACGAAATTCTGCACTATTTCTAGCCGAAGGATCCAAGAAGCTCAATGGAGATTATAATTTACTCATAAGCTCAATCCCATCAAGAAAGTGCTAGGAAATCGAGTCACAGCAATGCCCATTCAAAAATCCGGAAATTCTCCAACGCCATCCCCACCGGCATCAAAGAGATTGCATGTTCAGCCTCTTTCATTCATCACTGGTAAGGTTAAATAATATTGCTGTAATGTTTGCAGGGGCACAAGGAACACGTTTCGAATCCCGCGTGACTGTCAAGACTTTGAAGGCGTGCAGGTCACCCCAGAAATTTGATAGTGGACAAAAAGGCGTCCATGAGTTTGTATGGGCATTTCAGCGTGATGTCACTGATTCCTCACCCAAAGTTCCTTGCACAATGTTCGTCAGTGGCATCACCGCAAAAGAAGCATCAAAGAGTCCATGGTCATCCTTGCCAACACACAAGACCAGAGTCGGTCAAGCCAGAGAGTTGACAACCATATCCTCGGAATCTGATCTCCTAACTTATCTTAGAACATTTTGTTTGGACTGCTAGCACAGATTATTGGCGGAAATCCACACATTCTAAATTAAATTGGAGTGCCAGAAAGTGAAGAGCCTGATCTAATTACAGATGAGATGTATTATTGTATATAGTCAATATCAAACAGCGCATCGATTTACAAGGAAATGGGGGGATCATTCTTACAATCAAAATTTCATCTCAGGGATATAAGATATTTTGAAGATATTTAAAAGCCCTGAGCAGCGATATCAATCCCAGCAATCGAATTCTGATATGAGGACGTTGGTTGGAATTCCGGTATGAGGACGTGGGTTGGTTGGTGTTTTTTTTTTTTAAATTAATGTTTTTGATTTTTGATGTTTTGTATTTCATTTTTTTTTATTTTTATTAATATTCTGTTTTATTGCGAAATATTTTTTTTATTTAAATGACTTTGTTGGTTTTTTTTTTTTTTTTTTTAAATCTAAAAAAATAAAGAAAATAAAATGGAATTCTATGAAAAAAAAATGGTTAGTTTTTAAAACGAATAATTTTTTTTTTTTTTTTTTTAATAATAATAATATATATACATGATACATATATTATTATTATTATTTTGTGAGAAATTTTATTTTTATTTTTATTTTTAAACTAAAATTCAAAGAAAACTAAATTTGCTTATTCACAAAATTCTTTATTATTATATCGCAGATTAATTTTCCAGCAAGAGTATTTTTATTTGAACAAAATCAACAGATTTTCTGATCTTCCTGATCGCACGAAGCGCAGGAAGAGAGCATACTCATCGCTTGATTTGTTTTTATTTATGCAGGGGGTGTTTTTGAAATGACGAAATTTAGAACTAGCTAAACATTAAAACATCAGAAAATTCAAACTTAAACTCCTTTGTGAAGATCCTGCTGTCACCAGGGTTCACAAATTATTTTGTCTAAAGAAAAATGCTAGTACTAAATTAAATTTCTAATGCCTAATCCCTTAGCACCATCCCCGGCAACAGCGCCAAAATGTTGGGCAATTTATTTGAACAAATTGCTGCATTAAATTATCGACCAGGGAAACTCGTGAGCTTGTGATGGTGCCAGCAATATATATGCAAGAGTAGGCAACTATCTCTATGTCTAACTAAATTATTTATGATTCAATATAATATGCAAGGGAAGAGGCTTCTAACTAAGGAGGTCCTGGTTGTCCTTCCCTACAGTATCATAGAGAAATCATTCATAAAACCAGAAACTTGAAATAAAGACAAGAGAATGAACTTTAATTGTTGTTCAGATTCAAAGAGAGAGAAAGACTAACTTAGTCCTTTGATTGTCCTCTCATGTACTAATCCAAACTAAACTAAGATTCATTCATAAGCATAAGAAATGAAATGACTTGAAACATAAAAGCAAAAGAATGAATTTCAATTATCATGCAAATCAAATAGAGAGAGAGCCTAACTTAGACCCTTGGATATCATCTCACATGTTGATAAGATTCTAATTTAAAACTCATTCATCAATCACGCACAAATCCTTAAACATCTAAGCAATGAAATGAAATAAAATCTAATATGAAATAAAATGTTTCTCTCATCCTTTTAGAGTGAGCTCAATTCTCTTAAGAACAAGACAAATTATTCCATATACTACATTAAGGAAACTTATATCTAAAACTACATAAATTCCATAAATTCATATTCTACATTAACACAATTTACATCTAAAACTACATAATGGAAATATATGAAAAATGAAGCTTTATTCTATTCCATCATCAATTGGATACAATGGAGGAGGTACTCCTATTTATACAATGAGAGGAGATAACAAACTCATAATGATGATCCACTAATCTCTCTTTTAGTTCCATACATTTCTCAACCATCTTAGACACATAACCCTATCCTCCATGATCTCCTCCATGATCTTTTCCATGAGGCTTATCTTATCAAATTCGAATTTGATCATTCAAGGCCACATAAAGATGCCCTGGAAGCTTCCTTTGTACCTACACATGTCAACAAACTCATGCTAATTGTTAGGTATAAGTATAAGCATATTATTTTCTAAGTTTTAGCCATAAATTCACTTTAAAATGTTAAGAAATAATAAACTTTGGAAAAACATAGTTATGACCCAATAATGAGGTGAATGTAATGATATGGAGGTGGAATGGAGGTGACATGAAGGTAAAATGTGAAGATATTGATGAATAATGGAGTGAAAATAGGGACTATTTTGAGGCAACATACCCCTCCTAGACAAAATTGTTGTGTCCTCCTTAATGCAATCTATTACATTACTTTTGGTACTTGAGCTTTGGCTTAAACTCTGCATGAGATCATTTACTTAACTTTTGCAAAGCGTTATTTTGATGAACTACAACTTGGTTGGTTCTTGTGTTTCAACCATATTTTTTTTGTTGCGTTCATTGTATGATCTTTGCATAATGATAATGTGCTTTTTATGGCAGAGTATTTTTGTTGGAATGCATCATGGTTGGTTCTTGTGTAACAACCATGATTCTATTGGCATCCAATTCACTTTTAAATACTTTAGACAAAGCCATTTGTATGCTCATGTAATAGTAAATATATTTTGAAGGTAAGTGGGTTTAGAATGTGATATATAACTGTGGCTATGAATGTGACAAAGCATGTATGTAAATGTATCCTTCCCATTAAACGGATGGCTTTGGCAATGAAAGGAAAGGAAGTGAAGTTTTTTTTTTTTTTTTCCAAAAATTATTATTCTAACATTTCAAGGAATTTAATGGTTAAAAGTTAGAAAATAACATACCTTAACTTACCCTTCCAAAAATAGGTGAGAGTCGTGCATGTGTGACTGCAAACTGTTGTGAAAATGGTGGATGAAAGATGGATCTGTATTGTCGTATCAGCTGCGGGATCCGCTGCTACTAGATGAAAAATCTGAGGAGTCTGTTGATCATGGCTGAAAGTTGTATCTGCTGCTGGATGATGAATCCGATGAGTTTGCTGAATATGGCTGAAAATCTATAAGGCTTGGAAGGTATACAAAATATGGAAGTTACATTTTCCTCCCAGCCTTATTTATTGACTTGTCCTCAAGTGAAATACAATGAATACCATGAATGGAAATACAATAAATGGAAATTGGCTTCATCTGCTGCAAAATATGGGTCTTCAAGTCTTCAACGCTTGATGGCACAAATCTTGCTATGTGATTAAATGTGTCGATGTCGAACATAGCAAGAAGTTGTTGACTTAGTGGCCGTTAATGAATGCCCCTAGCGAACACAAGAGCTCCCACAATTGATTCCAATGGGAGTCAGGATACCTAACACATCTTTGTAGGTACGAATAAATTTGTCGTGGTCGAGTCACCTACAAGATCCAACGAACAAGGGATATTAATGTACTCCCATTGTTCATTGGCAAGAGTACTTGCCATTAAGGCATGCAAGCCTCTAGGTGTTTTTCAATGATACTTAGACTCTAGGATTTTGACTCAAGCAGGGTCTTATTGGCGGAAATGAAAAAAATGGTATGAAAATGGAAATGGAAATGGAAAATGGCTTTTATTGATGAGTTAGGAATAGATGAAAGGAAATGCATGGTGAATGAAGAAGAACTCTTGCTTTGAAAAATGGACATGGAAATGGTATGCTTTATGGTTTGACAATTGGTGGAATTCAAAATCTTTTGCAAATATGGAGGTGCAAGGTAGTGGTTGTAGACATGGATTTGTCTTTAGAATTTTTCATGAATTTAGTCGCTTGAAGACCAATTGTGCGCACAATGTAATCTCCTTTAAGAATACTTGATTGTCCTGTAACCTGTAAAAAAAAACTTGGTACAAAGAAAACACAAGTGTGCTCTAGAAGAAATGGCCAGTTCCTTCATGATTCTTACGCAAAAATTTCGTACCAAATAAAACATATTAAGGAAAATCAAAGTGTTGAAATTGACTTAATCATGATATTAAAATCAATCCATTCTTAAAAATAACCATGAAAAGTAATACTCCCTATTTGTGTCAGATGAAATATGCTCGGCAAAAAGATTGACATTAGAAAGATCTGTTGTGTTCTGCATATTAGTATGTCATATGAAAGCATTCAACAGGAATATGTTATAACTTTAATGCCAACTTGAAGCTATTGAAACAAGATAATCATCGTCTATAGAATCCTCCAAATGTTTGATTCTCAAAATTTGTTTCCAAGTGTTCCATTATTTATTTTCAAACCTGCATGAATTTTGTGAGATTTTTTTAAAATTTTGAATTTTGCACTTGTACCAACTCTTGTAGTTTCAACCAGTTTCTGTAATTCTCAATTTGCATATCACCAAAGTTTTATTTTATGCCAATATCCTTCACATGCCAATATTTACGAAAACAACACACAACAATTTTTTTTTTTTTAAATGATAACAATCTTAACAAAATGATAATCTAAAACAATGTATTAAAATACATAGCCAACATAACAAGAAATTATAATTATATCAATTAATGCAATTATAAAAGATATTAATATATTAATATATTAATATATTAATACATTTTTATAACAATCATTAATTAATAATTAAATAACATAACTAACAAATATATACAACAAATTATAACAAATTACAATTATATTAACCTAACAAATATTAAATATATACAAGAAATTTAAAAATATAAATAACAACAAAATTTAATTATAATAACATATTAATATATTAATACAATTAATATATTAATATATTAATATATTAATTATAACAACAAACATTAATCAATTATAACTAAAAATATATAATCAAATCAAAACAAATTAGAAATAAATACAATATATAAATACAAAACAAAATAAAACTAAAAATACAAAAGAAACCAAAACAGAACGCACAATAAAATGCAAAATATGTGAAATAGCGGGATTTGGCATATGGAAAGTGCTGGATGAGGTGGAATAGGTCAACTTTTTTTGATTTATGCTGCTCGTCGCTTGACAAGTCCATCTCAGTTATCATAGATGACTTGTGAAGGCTCCACTTCACTTATTATTGTATATCTTCTCTCTCGATTTCGGCACCCGAATTTCAGAAATGCACTTCCCCCATTCTCGTAGTCGGATTCCTTTGAACTGGCGGCATCCTTCTTTGTGATCCACTATTGGTGGTGCATTTGCAGGGCGATGTTCCTACGGGGGAACCGTTCTTCATATTTTGCGACACAGTAGGCGCACAGAGGTTGGGATCGCTGAAGGAAACTCATGAGTGTGGGGATTGAAATATGTCTCGACATATATATACATCTCTATCTGAGGTCTGCTGTGTCTCAGGAGGGAAAAAGCTGAAATTGTCGGCGTTTTTCTTAAATGGTGAAAGATCTCTAGCATGGGCAGTTTCTACCCTGAAATTCTTTGCGTCAGAAGGATCCAAGAAGCTCAATGGAGATTATAATTTACTCATAAGCTCAATCCCATCAAGAAAGTGCTAGGAAATCGAGTCACAGCAATGCCCATTCAAAAATCCG
Organism: Pinus albicaulis; assembly: GCA_034641835.2. Taxonomy (NCBI): domain Eukaryota; kingdom Viridiplantae; phylum Streptophyta; class Pinopsida; order Pinales; family Pinaceae; genus Pinus; species Pinus albicaulis. The sequence continues at coordinate 1,681,578,825 of CM076578.1, forward strand.
GAAATTCTCCAATGCCATCCCCACCGGCATCAAAGAGATTGCATGTTCAGCCTCTTTCATTCATCACTGGTAAGGTTAAATAATATTGCTGTAATGTTTGCAGGGGCACAAGGAACACGTTTCGAATCCCGCGTGACTGTCAAGACTTTGAAGGCGTGCAGGTCACCCCAGAAATGTGATAGTGGACAAAAAGGCGTCCATGAGTTTGTATGGGCATTTCAGCGTGATGTCACTGATTCCTCGCCCAAAGTTCCTTGCACAATGTTCGTCAGTGGCATCACCGCAAAAGCAGCATCAAAGAGTCCATGGTCATCCTTGCCAACGCACAAGACCAGAGTCGGTCAAGCCAGAGAGTTGACAACCATATCCTCGGAATCTGATCTCCTAACTTATCTTAGAACATTTTGTTTGGACTGCTAGCACAGATTATTGGCGGAAATCCACACATTCTAAATTAAATTGGAGTGCCAGAAAGTGAAGAGCCTGATCTAATTACAGATGAGATGTATTATTGTATATAGTCAATATCAAACAGCGCATCGATTTACAAGGAAATGGGAGGATCATTCTTACAATCAAAATTTCATCTCAGGGATATAAGATATTTTGAAGATATTTAAAAGCCCTGAGCAGCGATATCAATCCCAGCAATCGAATTCTGATATGAGGACGTTGGTTGGAATTCCGGTATGAGGACGTGGGTTGGTTGGTGTTTTTTTTTTTTAAATTAATGTTTTTGATTTTTGATGTTTTGTATTTCATTTTTTTTTATTTTTATTAATATTTTGTTTTATTGCGAAATATTTTTTTTATTTAAATGACTTTGTTGGTTTTTTTTTTTTTTTTTTTTAAATCTAAAAAAATAAAGAAAATAAAATGGAATTCTATGAAAAAAAAAATGGTTAGTTTTTAAAACGAATAATTTTTTTTTTTTTTTTTTAATAATAATAATATATATACATGATACATATATTATTATTATTTTGTGAGAATTTTTTTTTTTTAAAACTAAAATTAAAAGAAAACTAAATTTTCTTATTCACAAAATTCTTTATTGTCATATCGCAGATTAATTTTCTAGCAAGAGTATTTTTATTTGAACAAAATCAACAGATTTTCTGATCTTCCTGATCGCACGAAGCGTAGGAAGAGAGCATACTCATCGCTTGATTTGTTTTTATTTATGCAGGGGGGGTGTTTTTGAAATGACGAAATTTAAAACTAGCTAAACATTAAAACATCAGAAAATTCAAACTTAAACTCCTTTGTGAAGATCCTGCTGTCACCAGGGTTCACAAATTATTTTGTCTAAAGAAAAATGCTAGTACTAAATTAAATTTCTAATGCCTAATCCCTTAGCACCATCCCCGGCAACGGCGCCAAAATGTTGGGCAATTTATTTGAACAAATTGCTGCATTAAATCATCGACCAGGGAAACTCGTGAGCTTGTGATGGTGCCAGCAATATATATGCAAGAGTAGGCAACTAACTCTATGTCTAACTAAATTATTTATGATTCAATATAATATGCAAGGGAAGAGGCTCCTACCTAAGGAGGTCTTGGTTGTCCTTCCCTACAGTATCATAGAGAAATCATTCATAAAACCAGAAACTTGAAATAAAAACAAGAGAATGAACTTTAATTGTTGTTCAGATTTAAAGAGAGAGAAAGACTAACTTAGTCTTTTGATTGTCCTCTCATGTACTAATCCAAACTAAACTAAGATTCATTCATAAGCATAAGAAATGAAATGACTTGAAAAATAAAAGCAAAAGAATGAATTTCAATTATCATGCAAATCAAATAGAGAGAGAGCCTAACTTACACCCTTGGATATCCTCTCACATGTTGATAAGATTCTAATTTAAAACTCATTCATCAATCACAAACAAATCCTTAAACATCTAAGCAATGAAATGAAACAAAATCTAATATGAAATAAAATGTTTCTCTAATCCTTTTAGAGTGAGCTCAATTCTCTTAAGAACAAGACAAATTATTCCATATACTACATTAAGGAAACTTATATCTAAAACTACATAAATTCCATAAATTCATATTCTACATTAACACAATTTACATCTAAAACTACATAATGGAAATATATGAAAAATGAAGCTTTATTCTATTCCATCATCAATTGGATACAATGCTCTAAGAGTCCTCCCTTTGGAATGGAGGAGGTACTCCTATTTATACAATGAGAGGAGATAACAAACTCATAATGATGATCCACTAATCTCTCTTTTAGTTCCATACATTTCTCAACCATCTAGACACATAACCCTATCCTCCATGATCTCCTCCATGATCTTTTCCATGAGGTTTATCTTCTTAAATTCGAATTTGATCATCCAAGGCCACATAAAGGTGTCTTGGAAGCTTCCTTTGAGCCTAAACATGTCAACAAACTCATGCTAATTGTTAGGTATAAGTATAAGCATATTATTTTTTAAGTTTTAGCCATAAATTCACTTTAAAATGTTAAGAATTAATAAACTTTGGAAAAACATAGTTATGACCCAATAATGAGGTGAATGTAATGATATGGAGGTGGAATGGAGGTGACATGAAGGTAAAATGTGAAGATATTGATGAATAATGGAGTGAAAATAGGGACTATTTTGAGGCCCAACATACCCCCAAACTAAAGGTATTGCATGTCCTCATGCAATCTATTACATTACTTTTTGGTACTTGAGCTTTGGCTTAAACTCTGCATGAGATCATTTACTTAACTTTTGCAAAGCGTTATTTTGATGAACTACAACTTGGTTGGTTCTTGTGTTTCAACCATATTTTGTTTGTTGCGTTCATTGTATGATCTTTGCATAATGATAATGTGCTTTTTATGGCAGAGTATTTTTGTTGGAATGCATCATGGTTGGTTCTTGTGTAACAACCATGATTCTATTGGCATTCAATTAACTTTTAAATACTTTAGACAAAGCCATTTGTATGCTCATGTAATAGTAAATATATTTTGAAGGTAAGTGGGTTTAGAATGTGATATATAACTGTGGATATGAATGTGACAAATCATGTATGTAAATGTATCCTTCCCATTAAACGGATGGATTTGGCAATGAAAGGAAAGGAAGTGAAGTTTTTTTTTTCTTTTTTTTTTCCAAAAATTATTATTCTAACATTTCAAGGAATTTAATGGTTAAAAGTTAGAAAATAGCATACCTTAACTTACCCTTCCAAAAATAGGTGAGAGTCGTGCATGTGTGACTGCAAACTGTTGTGAAAATGGTGGATGAAAGATGGATGTATCAGCTGCTGGATCTGCTGCTACTAGATGAAAAATATGAGGAGTCTACTGAACATGGCTGAAAGTTGTATCTGCTGTTGGATGATGAATCCGATGAGTTTGCTGAATATGGCTGAAAATCTATAAGGCTTGGAAGGTATACAAAATATAGAAGTTACATTTTCCTCCTAGCCTTATTTATTGACTTGTCCTCAAGTGAAATACAATGAATACCATGAATGGAAATACAATGAATGGAAATTGGCTTCATCTGCTGCAAAATATGGGTCTTCAAGTCTTCAACGCTCGATGGCACAAATCTTGCTATGTGATTAAATGTGTCGAAGTCGAACATAGCAATAAGTTGTTGACTTAGTGGTCGTTAATGAATGCCCCTAGCCAACACAAGAGCTCCCACCATTGATTTCAATGGGAGTCAGGATGCCTAACACATCTTTGTAGGTACGAATATGTTTGGTGTGGTCGAGTCACCTACAAGATCCAACGAACAAGGGATATGAATGTACTCCCATTGTTCATTGGCAAGAGTACTTGCCATTAAGGCATGCAAGCCTCTAGGTGTTTTTCAATGATACTTAGACTCTAGAACTTTGACTCAAGCAGGGTTTTATTGGCGGAAATGAAAAAAATGGTATGAAAATGGAAATGGAAATGGAAAATGGATTTTATTGATGAGTTAGGAATAGATGAAAGGAAATGCATGGTGAATGAAGAAGAACTCTTGCTTTGAAAAATGGACATGGAAATGGTATGCTTTATGGTTTGACAATTGGTGGAATTCAAAATCTTTTGCAAATATGGAGGTGCAAGGTAGTGGTTGTAGACATGGATTTGTCTTTAGAATTTTTCATGAATTTAGTCGCTTGAAGACCAATTGTGCGCACAATGTAATCTCCTTTATGAATACTTGATTGTCCTGTAACCTGTAAAAAAAAACTTGGTACAAAGAAAACATAAGTGTGCTCTAGAAGAAATGGCCAGTTCCTTCATGATTCTTACGCAAAAATTTCGTACCAAATAAAACATATTAAAGAAAATCAAAGTGTTGAAATTGACTTAATCATGATATTAAAATCAATCCATTCTTAAAAATAACCATGAAAAGTAATACTCCCTATTTGTGTCAGATGAAATATGCTCGGCAAAAAGATTGACATTAGAAAGATCTGTTGTGTTCTGCATATTAGTATGTCATATGAAAGCATTCAACAGGAATATGTTATAACTTTAATGCCAACTTGAAGCTATTGAAACAAGATAATCATCGTCTATAGAATCCTCCAAATGTTTGATTCTCAAAATTTGTTTCCAAGTGTTCCATTATTTATTTTCAAACCTGCATGAATTTTGTGAGATTTTTTTTAAAATTTTGAATTTTGCACTTGTACCAACTCTTGTAGTTTCAACCAGTTTCTGTAATTCTCAATTTGCATATCACCAAAGTTTTATTTTATGCCAATATCCTTCACATGCCAATATTTATGAAAACAACACACAACAAATTTTTTTTTTTTTTTTTTAAATGATAACAATCTTAACAAAATGATAATCTAAAACAATGTATTAAAATACATAGCCAACATAACAAGAAATTATAATTATATTAATTAATGCAATTATAAAAGATATTAATATATTAATATAATTAATACAATTAATATATTAATATATTAATACATTTTTATAACAATCATTAATTAATAATTAAATAACATAACTAACAAATATATACAACAAATTATAACAAATTACAATTATATTAACCTAACAAATATTAAATATATACAAGAAATTTAAAAATATAAATAACAACAAAATTTAATTATAATAACATATTAATATATTAATACAATTAATATATTAATATATTAATTATAACAACAAACATTAATCAATTATAATTAAAAATATATAATCAAATCAAAACAAATTAGAAATAAATACAATATATAAATACAAAACAAAATAAAACTAAAAATACAAAAGAAACCAAAACAGAACGCACAATAAAATGCAAAATATGTGAAATAGCGGGATTTGGCATATGGAAAGTGCTGGATGAGGTGGAATAGGTCAATTTTTTTTTTTTTTTTTTTTTTTTTGATTTATGCTGCTCGTCGCTTGACAAGTCCATCTCAGTTATCATAGATGACTTGTGAAGGCTCCACTTCACTTATTATTGTATATCTTCTCTCTCGATTTCGGCACCCGAATTTCAGAAATGCACTTCCCCCATTCTCGTAGTCGGATTCCTTTGAACTGGCGGCATCCTTCTTTGCGATCCACTATTGGTGGTGCATTTGCAGGGCGATGTTCCTACGGGGGAACCGTTCTTCATATTTTGCGACACAGTAGGCGCACAGAGGTTGGGATCGCTGAAGGAAACTCATGAGTGTGGGGATTGAAATATGTCTCGACATATATATACATCTCTATCTGAGGTCTGCTGTGTCTCAGGAGGGAAAAAGCTGAAATTGTCGGCGTTTTCTTAAATGGTGAAAAAGATCTCTGCTTGTGTTTGCTTTCTGCTGAAATTCTTTGCGTCCCGGAAAGGATCGAGAAGCTCAATGGAATTATAATTTACTCATAAGCTCAATCTCCTCGAGAAAGTGCTAGGAAATCGAGTCCGTGATGCCCATTCAAAAATCCGGAAATTCTCCAACGCCATCCCCACCGGCATCAAAGAGATTGCATGTTCAGCCTCTTTCATTCATCACTGGTAAGGTTAAATTATATTGCTGTAATGTTTGCAGGGGCACAAGGAACACGTTTCGAATCCCGCGTGACTGTCAAGACTTTGAAGGCGTGCAAGTCACCCCAGAAATGTGATAGTGGACGAAAAGGCGTCCATGAGTTTGTATGGGCATTTCAGCGTGATGTCACTGATCATGATCCCTCGCCCAAAGTTCCTTGCACAATGTTCGTCAGTGGCATCACCGCAAAAGCAGCATCAAAGAGTCCATGGTCATCCTTGCCAACGCACAAGACCAGAGTCGGTCAAGCCAGAGAGTTGACAACCATATCCTCGGAATCTGATCTCCTAACTTATCTTAGAACATTTTGTTTGGACTGCTAGTACAGATTATTGGCGGAAATCCACACATTCTAAATTAAATTGGAGTGCCAGAAAGTGAAGAGCCTGATCTAATTACAGATGAGATGTATTATTGTATATAGTCAATGTCAAACAACGAATCGATTTACAAGGCAATGGGAGGATCATTCTTACAATCAAAATTTCATCTCAGGGATATAAGAGATTTTGAAGATATTTAAAGCTCACACAGGCAATGATATCAATCCCGGCCAGTAGTTAGATGTGAGACGTTGGTTGGAATGGATGAACGTGGGTTGGTTGGTGTTTTTTTAAGAATGTGTTTTTGATTTTTGATGTTTTGTATTCCATTATTTTATTTTTTATTAATATTCGTTTGTTAAATATTTTTTTATTTAAATGACTTTGTTGGTTTTTTTTTTTTTTAATACAAAAAATAAAGAAAATAAATAAAATTCATGAAAAAAAAAATGGTTGGTTTAAAACGAATAATTTTTTTTTTTTTTTTTTTAATAATAATAGGATATATACATACAGTACATATATTATTATTATTATTTGAGAAATTTTATTTTTATTTTTATTTTTAAGCTAAAATTCAAAGAAAACTAAATTTGTATTCACAAAATTCTTTATTGTCATATCGCAGATTAATTTTCTAGCAAGAGTATTTTTATTTGAACAAAATCAACAGATTTTTTGATCTTCCTGATCGCACGAAGCGCAGGAAGAGAGCATACTCATCGCTTGATTTGTTTTTATTTATGCAGGGGGGGTGTTTTTTGAAATGACGAAATTTAAAACTAGCTAAACATTAAAACATCAGAAAATTCAAACTTAAACTCTTTTGTGAAGATCCTGCTGTCACCAGGGTTCACAAATTATTTTGTCTAAAGAAAAATGCTAATACTAAATTAAATTTCTAATGCCTAATCCCTTAGCACCATCCCCGGCAACGGCGCCAAAATGTTGGGCAATTTATTTGAACAAATTCTTGCATTAAATTATCGACCGGAGGGAAACTCGTGGGCTTGTGATGGTGCCAGACAATATATATGCAAGTAGGCAACTAACTCTGTCTAACTAAGTGTTACTGATTCAATATAATATGCCAAAGGAAGAGCTCCTAACTAAGGAGGTCCTGGTTGTCCTTCCCCACAGTATCATAGAGAAATCATTCATAAAACCAGAAACTTGAAATAAAGACAAGAGAATGAACTTTAATTGTTGTTCAGATTCAAAGAGAGAGAAAGACTAACTTAGTCCTTTGATTGTCCTCTCATGTACTAATCCAAACTAAACTAAGATTCATTCATAAGCATAAGAAATGAAATGACTTGAAACATAAAAACAAAAGAATGAATTTCAATTGTCATGCAAATCAAATAGAGAGAGAGCCTAACTTAGACCCTTGGATATCCTCTCACATGTTGATAAGATTCTAATTTAAAACTCATTCATCAATCACAAACAAATCCTTAAACATCTAAGCAATGAAATGAAACAAAATCTAATATGAAATAAAATGTTTCTCTCATCCTTTTAGATTGAGCTCAATTCTCTTAAGAACAAGACAAATTATTCCATATACTACATTAAGGAAACTTATATCTAAAACTACAGAAATTCCACCAAATTCATATTCTACATTAACACGATTTACATCTAAAACTACAATGGAAATATATGAAAAATGAGGCTTTATTCTATTCCATCATCAATTGGATACTATGCTCTAAGAGTCCTCTCCTTGGAATGGAGGAGGTACTCCTATTTATAGAATGAGATGAGATAACAAACTCATTATGATGATCCACTAATCTCTCTTTTAGTTCCATACATTTCTCAACCATCTTAGACACATAACCCTATCCTCCATGATCTTCTCCATGATCTTTTCCATGAGGCTTATCTTATCAAATTCGAATTTGATCATTCAAGGCCACATAAATATGCCCTGGAAGCTTCCTTTGAGCCTACACATGTCAACAAACTCATGCTAATTGTTAGGTATAAGTATAAGCATATTATTTTCTAAGTTTTAGCCATAAATTCACTTTAAAATGTTAAGAATTATTAAACTTTGGAAAAACATAGTTATGACCCAATAATGAGGTGAATGTAATGATATGGATGTGGAATGGAGGTGACATGAAGGTAAAATTTGAAGATATTGATGAATAATGGAGTGAAAATAGAGACTATTTTGAGGCAAAACGACAACCTCAAGGACTCACAGGTCAACCGGGGTACCAACCGAGGCCGGTATATGGTCCTAGGGGGCAAGTCCAACCTTCTCAACCTTTGCAACCGCAGTATCCTCTTGGTCCCAATGTTGCACATAAGCCAGGACCATCTTATGGTCCTATTTCAGGTTAAGCCGGTTATCAGCAACCACTTGGCTCCATTCTGCTACCAGGCCAACTGGCCAATCCGGCACAACCTGGTGTCCCTCCACCAGGCCAACCGGCCTATCCGGCACAACCTGGTGCTCCTCAATAGCTAGGACAACCTGCACAACTGGCACAACTTGTTTAGCCGAGTCAACCTGTTCAACTAGGGTAGCCTGCTTAGCCAGGTCAGCCTGTTCATCCAGGCCAGCCTGCACATCCTGTCAACCCTGCCCAACAGCCGACTTATTCAATGCCGCAGCCAAATCAACTGATGCTCCCTAATTATTAGGCTCAGCAGGGTCCCACCTATCAGCAGCCCACTCAAACTCAAGGCGGTTACTATTCTCATGGTCAATACTGACCAAATTATAGCCAGCCCCAAGGTTCTAACTATTACTCTCAACAACCCGGCTATACCTATACTCAGCAGCCAAATCCGCAGACTGCTCAAACAGGGCCGACTTACAATTAGGGTCCATACTCTGGTTATCAAGCCCCGTACACTGGTTACCAGCAACCGAATCAGGCTGGTTATACACCCTATACCCCCTACAGTCAGAATCCCACTAGATAGAACCCCTGGGGGCAAGGATATTCTCAACCAACGTGGTTGACTACGCTATGGGAGCGTGTGTGACTGAAGAACAAGCCATAGTGCGTGCCCAATATCTGGATCTGGTATACTCTCAATCCGGCACGCTTTATGATATTTTTCCTAATGCTCCATGGTTCGGAACCTCTAAAGCTCCACCTACCCCGGCGGTGGATGGTGTTATTGGTTCCGTGTCTCAGAATTCGAAGAAATTTTCGAATGGGAAGCAGAAGTCCAACTCATCCAATAATTCTGCTCCTCCCACCCCTACCGATTCTGGAAAAACTGCGGAGGTCAACACCATTCAGGCCAATCCTACGGAAAAAACCTCCAAAGGGAAGAAGAAGGGCAAAGGAAAATCTAAATCTGACGCCCCAAGGCCAAAGTCTAAACCTCGTACCGAGGACGGTTCCCAACCTAAGCCGAGGTACTCCTGCCTCATTTGTGAAGGAGATCATTATACAAAAGATTGTCCACGACGATCTGAAGTTAGTCAACTTCTAAAAGGCTCCAAAGGGACTCCGGCAGTTCCTAAAGAACCGTTCCCATCCCAGCAGACCCAAATGGTTGAACAGCCTTCACCATCTGCACCATTTGGGTCTCAGGTCTTTATGATGAATGGTGCTGCACCTATCTCTATTGCTACGCGTTCGAAGGATTACAACGAATTGCATTAGGCACCTAGGAAGGTAGTTGTGGATGATCCACCTCCTCCACCTATCTCCGGTTCGTTGGAAATTAAGAAGCCCACTGCTAAACCCATTGTAAGGCCACCTTCCAAAGGTGTTCTACGAAGGTCTTCCTACAATCCAAACGCTCGTGCCACTCAGCACTACAGTATTGTTGAGGATCTGGCACAGGTGCCTTCCACTATGTCTGCATTGGAAGTTCTTCAAAGTTGCCCGTCACAACGAAAAGCTCTGTTGTCTGCAATCAGTGGGATCAATCCCATTGATTCTAATCTTCTCACCTTTGACTTAGAGAACTTTACCCCCCGACTTCCACATCAGATCGCTCTTATTATTCAAGTCGGGATCAATGGTCTTAACATCCATAGGGCCATTTTGGATGAAGGTGCTTCTACCTGTGTCATGTCGTCCGCTTGCTAGAAGGCCATTGGCTCTCCGGCCCTTTCATCATATCCTAATGCCCTAGATGCATTTCATGGTTGGGAATCGAAACCCCTGGGTGTTCTTGTGAGTTTAGCGATTACCTTATAGGGGAATACAATCAATGTAGAAGTAGAAGTAGTTGACGCAAAGCTAAACTACAATATACTTCTCGGCCGCAGTTGGACTCACGCCATGTTATGCATGCCATCCACCCTCTTTTGAATTCTTAAGTTCCCTCACAAGGGAAAAATCGTTACTGTGGATCAGTTGTCTTTCTTCACCTCCACCTCTGAGAACAACGTTCCTTACGTGGATCAGATTCCGAATCCCCCTAACAGTGTAGGACCTGGTCTCTTCAAAGACCCCATCCTCATGGGTATTTTTCCCGCGCCGCCACTGCACATAGCTCAAGTTAATATGTTCTCTAGGTATGATGACCCATGGCTCATCCCTACGCCTGAGCAGGTGACTGAGTTTGGAGAATCGATGCCCTTAACTCTGGTAGAGATCAACTGCTGTGAAATCTTCGCCGCATCTGATCCTCCCCCTCCTCAGCATGCTCCTTCGAGCATGGCTTTAGACATCTATTCTCAATCCCCCTGGCTCGGCGAGGCCGACTCACCTGATCCTCTTAAAGAGATTTTTCCTTCTGATGAAGCCATTGTTGAAACAATGTCTCTTGAGGACTTGCCTTGGAGCGATGGACATCATCGTTCTTCATTCATGCCTAGCTTGGGGGCGATGTCAGATTTTCTAGAGCGTTTTTCATCTCAGGTTCCCACTCCACCTCTCCAGACGCCCATATTGACACATGAGGTGCTTCAGAGGGAAACATGAGCAACATTACTCAAACCGTTCCAATCGACATCTCCGTTAAATCGGGGATAGTTGAGAACATACACGTGGGAGTGACTTGTTCTCCGGATGAGATACGAGTCTATACTGACCTTTTCCGAGAATTCAGAGACGTGTTCGCCTGGTCCTATGAGAAAATGCCCAGGATTGATCCCAGCATAGTAGTGCACGAGATTCCTACAAATCCTGGTGCGAAACCCGTGCGCCAATGCCTACGCCCGGTGCATCCTCGCAACGTCGTTGCCATTAAAGCAGAAGTTGAAAAAATTCTGAACGCAGGATTCACTTACCCAATTCCCCTCACAGAATGGGTCTCCAACATTGTCCCTGTAGATAAGAAACAGGGTACTACCAGAGTTTGTGTTGATTAAAGAGATATTAATCGGGCCTGTCCAAAGGACAATTACCCCACTCCTTTCATAGATCAAATCATTGACGAATGTGCTGGGAGTGAGATCTATTCCCTGATGGACGACTTTTTTGGGTATAATCAAATAAATATTTTACCTGTCGATCAACACAAGACCACATTCATCTATCCGTGGGGTACTTTTTCTTATAAAAAGCTCCCGTTATGCTTGAATAACGTTGGAGCTACTTTCCAGTGTGCTATGTTTTATGCGTTCCACGACATACGCCATATCGTTCAGCCTTATCTGGACAATTTTCCAGCTCACTAAGCTCGACGAGAGGACCACCCAGAACACCTCTACCAGATTTTCCTTCGCTGTCGACGCTATAATATCCGGCTCAATCCTCATAAATGCGTCTTTTGCATGGATTCTGGCCTTCTTTTGGGGTTCATAGTCTCCAAGGACGGGATTCGCCTTGATCCCCTAAAGGTCGAGGCCATTTTCAATCTCCCATCACCATCTTCGTTATATCAATTGCAGAGTCTGCAGGGAAAAGCTAATTTCCTACGACGCTTTATACCGAACGACGTGAAAGTGGCCAAAGGATTCACGCGTCTTTTAAAGCAGAACATTCCCTTTGATTGGGATGACATTGCTCAACAATCATTTGAGAAGCTGAAGACGTTACTTTTTAATGCTCCATTGCTTCAGCCTCCAAACTATCACCGCGATTTCACTCTATATTTGGCCGCCGCCTTTAGCACCATAGCTATGGTTCTGGTGCAGGATGACGATTATGGAAACTAACACGTTGTTTACTATCTATCACGAAATCTTATCGACACAGAAATGTGTTATTCTCATGTAGAGAAGCTAGCTTTAGTAGCTGTACAAGCTGTGCAACATTCCCTCCACTACATCCTGCTGTGTACCGTAACCGTTGTTTCGGATTGCCACCCCATGACATATATTATTTCTCGAAAATTACTGGGGGGAAAATACTCGATATGGATATTTATCCTTCAGGAGTTCGACCTAGAGTTTACTATTGATAAGTCAACCAAATCACTGGTATTCGCGGATCTTATTTGCTCCCTCGCGACAGACTCCCCTCCATCTCATTCTGAAGAACATATTCCAGACGAAACCATCTTCCTTATCAGCACCCGTGACCCATGGTATGGCGATATTATTGTGTATCTTCAGACGTCATCCTTTCGCTCTGAGTTGACCAAAGATGCCCAACGTCAGATTCGGCATCAGTCTCAACCCTACCGCATTGTAGGAGATACATTATACCGGGTTGGAGTAGATTCGGTGGTTCGTCGGTGTTTGACTTTGGAAGAGGCTGAGAGAGTCTTAAATGATTGTCACAGTGGCGCCTGTGGTGGTCACATGTCTAGATATCCCACCACCTAGAAGATTCTGCGTGCGAGTTATTTCTCGCCGTCAATCTTTAAAGACTGCATCGTTGTGGTCCGAAAATGTCATGCGTGTCAGGTTTTTCAGCACAAGATGCACGTGCCACCTCTCCCATTGCATCCTGTCATTACTGTCAGCCCTTTTGCAAAATGGGGCATAGATTTTATGACGTGTAACCCTCATTCAGCCGAGGGGCATGCATATATAATCGTCGCTGTCGACTACTTTACTAAGTGGGCCGAAGCGATGCCCACGCTAGCCGTCGACGGTAAGACAGCTGCCCAATTTATCTTCAACCATATTATTGCATGTTTCAGGGTCCCTCAGGCCATTGTTACCGATCATGGTACGCACTTTCGAGATTACATGATGGCCGAGCTGACATCAAGATTGGGCTTACGACACGATAGTTGAACGCCATATTACCCCCAGGAAAATGGCCAGGTTGAAGCTGTGAACAAGGTTTTGGTCACAATGCTTCAACGAACAATTGGAATTCATAAGTCCAATTGGCACCTCCAATTGTTCTCAGCTCTATGGGCATACTGGACATCAGCAAAGAGTGCGACTGGATTCACACCATTCCAATTGGTGTATGGTCTAGAAGCAGCTCTTCCGGTTGAGTGCAAAATTCCTTCCTTAAATTTGATTGTGTAAATTTTGCTAGATACTTCTCCTGAAGAAGAGCATCTCTTGTATTTGGAATGGTTGGATGAAACCCACCGCTTGGCTGCTTTAGTTATTGAGGCACAGAAAAAGCGGGTCAAAACACACTTAGATCAATCTGCCTCTCCACATTCCTTTGTCGAAGGGGACCTTGTCCTCCTATACGACCAAGCGCACGACAAACTCGGGGCAGGAAAGCTCCAACCCATGTGGCATGCGCCCTACATAGTAAAACGAGTATTGAAGAATGGGGCTTATGAGCTCATTGATTATGAAGGAGTTCCATTGGTGTAGCCTAGGAACGGGTTGTACCTTAAGAAATACTACGCTTGAAGTTATTTTTAGTGTGGTGTGTGTACATAGGTGTGTATATTCATTTGTGTGCATGTGTGGTGTGGTGTGTCATTTAAACATCTTTCTGTTGATTGGGTCTTCCTGATTGTGCAGATGTCCATTACTCCATTTGTGGGTTTCGCGGATGGTGCCTCACACAGTACCAGGAATCTGTCTTCGGCATCCTGGGTAACCTATGATCCTACCGGTGAGTTGGTTAACCTACAAGGTGTCTTTCTGGGTCCTGCTACAAATAATATCGCGGAATATAGTGCCATATTGGAATTATTAACTAAGGATGTGGACCTCGGCATTCGTGAGTTACTTGTGTATCTAGACTTGCAGCTTGTAGTATTACAACTTAACGGGCATTATTCAGTAAGAAATCCATCCATTTTACACCTATATTTGCGTATTTGTCTGGTGGAAAGAAATTTTGACTATATTACATATCAACACATACCCAGAAATATGAATACATTAACAAATGCAGTAGCTAATTTGGTTTTAGATAGACATTTGCGCAATTTATAAACAAAACATCATCACATGTAGAAAGATCCATCCATAAATAGGTATATATATATATATATGTGTCGAAATGTTTACATAGTGTGCATCACATAAAATTAAAAAATATATATGTTTGTCTTAATACAGTCGGAGATGACATGTCTCTCAAAAAATATGCATGAAATCATCCCTAGGTGGCTAATCCACATGGTGCTCATGGTAACATGCTACTGCGCGCAGTAAGTGTCTCAGTAGTCGGTGGAGGCGACTAGTCACTCCCACCGTATGTCTCTGATATGCCATCAGGAAATCTTCCAGCCAGGCGTAGTCTGGAATCCCCCGGGCGATCCCCTCGAGGTTCTGGATCAACTATCCCCCCTCGGCACCCTCCGCCTGACGGTGAGCTGCGGGCTGAGTTCTCCGTGCAACAGGAGACATACCGGCAGGTCGCTCTAGGCCGACATCTGCATACATATAAAACTGGTGTTAGAATGGACATGTATTACCCAAAAAATCATAAAACATGAAAATCAAAAAGAGAGGTCATACCCAACTCCTCGTCCCAGTCATCCCCCTCCGGAAGTGGGAGATCTGGGTCTCCAGTGAAATCGGTCCCGGCATAGGGCCAATCCTCGACCATGATCAGCTGACACCGTAACCATCCAAAGAAATCCAGCCTCCAGGACATCTGTTGGCCTCCTCCTGATCTGGGCATAAGTGCTGCCCAGCGAGCCATCCTCGGATCTCGTGGTATCGGCTCAACAACTATGTCCCCTTGGCCCTGGAAGATAGGTAGTCGTTCCAGGATGAACGATACGAAAATGGAACCGTAGCCAAACTGTTTCAGTTTGGCTTGCTTGCACTTTGTAAGCTACCTCTTTATGTTTGTTGTCACTGCAGTAGCCCAATCAAACAGTGTTGGACTCATACACTTAGCGGCTAGCAGGAGTTGGGCCTTGGTGGCCTCGTGTGGAGCTTGAGATCCTGCAGCTCGTGTGATGGTGTGTAGCACTACTCTCAGTGCTAGATCCTCGATAGTGTGGATGTCCACCTTCCCGCTTCCTGATCTGGTCCATGCCCTTGGGCACACCCTCGCCATTACCTGCTCCATATTTTCACCAGATGGTCTGCTGCCTGTCAAGATAGGCACCGGACCTCCGCGGGACAGTCCGATTATGAAATATACGTCGGAAACCTCGAGTTCCTGCACTTGGTCTCGAAGTTTAAATACTTCTTCATTTTCGTCCCATATACTGACCAAGTATTGTAGTAGCTCCGGCTAAGCTCGTAAGCAGGGCATGAGGAAGAATTTTTTCAGACCAAAGTTCTTGAGTGCGGTCATACAGGCCTCATTCTCCATGGCCATTTTGTCTTCCTCTCCATGTTCCCTTTCCTTCCATTCAATAACCATTTTTGCCTTTATATCTGTATCAACACAATAAAAAATGCATTGTTAGATCTCTGGTACATTTGAAAATCCAGATAGATAGCTCACATCTTCAGAATTTTGAGCGGAAAATTGCGTTGCGCCATTGGCGTGACCTCTTTGTGAAGAAATGTCCATTGGCACGGGTCTGTGCCTGATACCTGTGCCAATGGAGCGAGCCCTAAAAATTCAAAATGCTTTGCCCAGAAGTCTAATACATAATAAAAATGTAAAAAAAATGGATTGAAATGGAGCTCAGGGAAGCGCCTATTACCTGGAACAAACACGGAACTGAATGGTAGCCCAGATTAGTCGCAGTCACCGTTAGAAGTTTGCACATAAAATGGACCACTATTGCTCTCCAATGAGGTAAATAGTAAAAGTAATTTTTTTTTACCATTTGAGACTTATTTATAAATTTTTGAAATCTAAATTGTTTTTAAAAGTAATTTTTTATTAATATTTTAATACGTTTTGTCGAAAATGGATTTTACACTTGCCTTTTTGTGCAGCAATAGGTCTTTATGTGACTTAAACGGTGACACGAGTTGTATTTTATACTTTTTCAGACTCGGTAAATACACGAAAAAGTCATTTTGGAGTCATCTTTCAGCTCTTTTCTGACTCTCTAAACATGAAAAGATTGCCGAGGCCCTTGTCATTTCGATCTCGTTAAAGTTTCGACGAAACGACATCTACCCAGTATACGCTTACCCCTTTTTCGGGCTGGAATAGATTATTTACGAAAAAGGAATACCCTAGCCTATTGCGACTAGGAAGTTTTCTTAGATATTGTTTTCTACCTTTTCGGGTCTGAGGAACTATTTACGAAAAGGGACCGTGGGAGTTTACTTTTCTGTTGTCTTTTCAGACTCTCTAAATATGAAAAGATGCTGAGTTCTTCCTTTGTCAGACTTGTTAAATCCTGATGACATCGGATTCAGTCGTAATGATGTTATTCGAGTCGCTCCTTCCTAGGGCTCGTTAAATGCACTAGGATAGGCTTATAAAGAAAGCATATGGTATCCTCTTCAATATTGTGTAAAAATAAAGAGGTACTCACCAGCAATGGTGGGGAAAAAGGAACCAACATCATTGTCGTGTCGGCAGTATGTCGCTCTTGAACATGGCACTTGTCTGTATTCGTGTCGGGTTAGGGATATCTCATCTCGTTTGTTTGCTTGCCTCCGTGGGTTTGGGTAATCCTTTTTGACCTCTCATCTGCTCTTTGCCTCGTCGCCATGACCTGCGATCCGTTGATGTCAAATACGCAAAATCATTATCGTGCCGCCATATGTTCAAGAGAAGTTGGCCCCTGCCTCGTCACCAACCTTCCTCGGTTCTCATACGATCTTGATTCACAAATACATTATGTTCCTCTGTCTCGTGTCGATGATGTGGGAAACATTGGCCCACCTTCGATCGGAGTCACTTCTGTCGTCTTCAGCTCATTATCCAGGAAGTTGATCTAG
This sequence comes from Pinus albicaulis, assembly GCA_034641835.2. NCBI lineage: Eukaryota > Viridiplantae > Streptophyta > Pinopsida > Pinales > Pinaceae > Pinus > Pinus albicaulis. Next base: position 1,681,596,293 of record CM076578.1, read on the forward strand.
AGACTCCCTTCTGGTACCTTGGAGCCTGCATGCCTCAATGGCAGGTTCTTCGCATTCGACGTGAGGTTTTCATCATTGGCCTCTGATCGAGTGATTCTGCGGGTGTTCGACGTCGGCTCATTGTTCACATGCTGTAGATTGTACCTGTAGTACCTTGAGGACCATTGGCATTAATGGTGGTACCTCTCACGTCTGTTAACGGATTTCATCATTGGCTGGTAATCAGACGATGTTCTTGCATGTTCGACTTCAGCTCACTTATTCGCATGCTTGAACTTGTACTTCGTTCGGGTCGAGATGGAGCGCAAGACCCTGGATTCTTATTTGTTATAATCTAGGCTGCGATTTTGTGGATTATTATGATTAGTTACATGACTCACTAATTGGATGGTTGCGACCATACCTGAGTCTATTTATCGATCCTCACTGGATGGCTGTGTCCATGCCTCAGATCTGGATTATTACATACTCTGTTATGGATGGCTGCGCCCATGCCACGTATATATCATGTATTTGAGATATCAGTTGTACTTCTCTATGCAGGTTTCCCGACGGTGGTGTTTTCAGTTGGACACGTTTTCGTAAAGCATTTCACCCCTCTCTCTCTGTCGGCCCTCATGCTTTAGGGGGCATCTGTTACACAGAAATTTGTCACCGTCCCTGCAATTCCCCATCCCGCACAATTGGAGAGCTCATTCCGTGACCTGTGAGTAATGACATGACTTGAAACCACTTTCATGACATTCCTCTGAACATGAGCTTTCATTGCCCTGAAGAAAACTCCTTGT